>CM077162.1:34649818-34721214 GCA_039583875.1 Platanthera guangdongensis | reverse complement strand
ACGATCACCCATACGGAGTCATGTCCTCGTGGAGATCTTGGTAAGCCTGTAATAAAATCCATTGAAATACTTTCCCATTTCCATGTTGGAATCTCCATGGCGTCACCTTGCCACTCGACCTTCCATGATCAGCTTTCACCCGCTTGCAGGTATACATTCCAGATACAAATTGCGCTATATCTCTTTCATTACATACCACCAGACAATTTGTTTCAAATCACGTACATTTTAGTTGAGCCTGGATGGTAGGCCATACTTGAGCCATGTGCTTCCCTACACACCATCTCGCGAATGTCTCCAACTGCGGGGATACAAAGGCGACCGCGAATACTTTAACGTGCCCGCATCATCAATAGCAAAATCTGGTAATTCGCCCTTTTCAGTCCGAAGAAATAAATGTAAAAGATCAGGATCATCCTTTTGATGTTGTCTTGCAAGCACCATCCATGAAGGTTCTTACTACTGCCGAATGACTTTGTGGTTCATATCTTCCACGAAAATATCCATCAATAGAAATTCCTCCACTAACGGCGGCTGAAAGATAAAAATATTTACCTGTCTTCCGACTCAATGCATCGGTCACAACATTAGCTTTCCCCGGATGATACTGAATTTCCACATCATAATCAGCTACATATTCAAGCCATCGCCGCTGGCGTAGATTAAGTTCCTTTTGCGTGAAGACGTACTTCAACTTTTATGATCCGTAAAGATTTTACAGTGCGCACCATACAGTAAGTGTCTCCACAACTTCAATGCAAATATCACCGCTGCGAACTCCAAATCATGCGTCGGGTAGTTCTTTCATGACTTTTCAACTGCCGAGACCCATACGCAATCACCTTTTTGTCTTGCTTAAAACACATCCAAGTCCAACGTGCGACGCATCCACAAAAACTTCATAATCTATCCCTTCCGTCGGTAAGATCAACACAGAGCGTACATAACCTGTTCTTGAGTTCAAGGAATGATGCCTCGCACTTGTCATTCCAATCAAACGCCACATTATCCTGGGTAAGCGAGTCAAAGGTACAACCAACGTAGCAAACCTTCTACAAATCTGCGATAATAGCCGGCCAATCCAAGAAGCTCTGAATCTCCTTGGGTGTCTCCGGTCTCCTCCACTCCATGACTGCAGCAATCTTTTCGGGATCCACTGAAATTCCATGTTGATTAATGACATGACCCAGAAGGCAACGGAGGCAACCAAAACTCGCATTTGCTTAGCTTGGCGAATAACCGTTGGTCTCGCAAAGTGGCCAATACCAATCACAGATGTTGTTCATGCTCCTCAGCACTACGGGAGTAGACGAGAACGTCATCAATAAAAACCACCACAAACTTATCCAAGTAGTCCTTGAACACTCGGTTCATCATATCCATGAAGGCTGATGGTGCGTTGGTCAAACCAAACGACATCACTAGAAATTCAAAATGGCCATGTCTTGATCGAAATGCAGTCCGCGGAACATCAGACTCCCGGACCTTGAGCTGATGATAGCCCTAGCGGAGATCAATCTTCGAAAATACTGAACTGCCACGTAGTTGATTAAACAAATCATCAATTCTCGGCAGTGGGTACTTGTTTTTAATCGTCACCTTGTTCAACTCCTGGTAATCAATGCAAAGCCGCATCGACTCATCTTTCTTCTTTACAAATAACACCGGTGCACCCCAAGGTGATGAACTTGGCCTGATAAACCCCTTTGCCAATAGGTCATCCAGCTAGGTACGCAACTCTGCTAGCTCACGCGGGCCATTCTGTACGGCGCTTTCGCATAGCCGGCGTACACCGGTTCCAAATCAATAACGAACTCGACATCACAATCAGGGGGAAGACCAGGAAGATCAGTAGGAAACACATCTGGAAATTCACGCACCACAGGAATCTCCTCCAAATGTGGCAAAAAAACACTAGTCTATATAACTGAAATCCCTGGAGAATCCTGGCATGAATCACCATAAACACTTCCCGGCGGACCATTGTCCTTGATAAAATCCAAGCTCTTTCCTTTGCACTGGATGACAGCGTCATAGCGGGATAACCAGTTCATGCCCAAGATAACGTCAAAATCTTCCAAGTCGATCACCTTGAAATCAGCCTTCGCTAAGAAATCCCCCAACAAAATGGGACAATCAAGAAGACCCCTGAAAGATATGGTACCTAAACACCTAGAGGGGGGGGGGGGGGGTGAATAGGTGACCTAATCCTTTTTAAACTTTAATGGCAGCAATCAGTTATATCACAGAAAACTAACTAGTTTATCACAGCAAACACAACATATTCACAGCACAGCACAGCATACACAGTGGTTATAGTGATTCCCCAAATATGGGTACATCCACTTCCCCCTTCGCCTATCTAGCAGTGTACTAGATTCGGCAAACTCCTCCACTGTCTCAGAACCCAAATTAGTTCCTAACCTCAGGCCCAAAGCCTTACAACTCAGCAGCTTATCCCAAAGCCTACACTCAGCCAATCAAGGCCTACACTCAGCCAAATAAGGCCTACACTCAGCCCACCAGGCCTACACTCAGCCAATCAAGGCCTACACTCAGAGATAACAATCTCCTACACTCAGGTCAAATGCCCTACCCTCAGCCTTTATAATTATAAGCTTACAATTCACTCAGATCCAAAGGATCCTATAAAAAATGTATTACAAATAATTAACTCAACAACTCAGAATTAAAAGAGAGGAGTTTGAGAGTTTCTTGATGAGTTCTTGGAAGAACTCAGCTGGATTCAATCTGACTTAGCTTTCTTCAAAGCTTCTTGAGTAGAACTGAATAAGACTGAATCCTCCTGCAGTAGTTCCTTGACCTCTGCTACTTAAGATCCAGAATGAATCTGAATCCTTCCTTCTCAGCCTATTTCAGAGGCTGATTTCTTGGATGGAGCCCTCTCTCTCCAACTTCTTAGATCTGCACTTGGACTGCAAGATCTTCTTGTGTTGATACTCTTGGTACCACTTCAATAATTTGTTTTTCAACAAACTGATCCACTTGAACAACAATCTGAACCACTGTTTCTGTAAACAGTAGGTGCCTATTTATAGGCCTTCTTCATGGTAACCTGCTGGTCCGGTTCATAACTGACTTCTGACATCTCTGACAGTTGCTGTAGACCGGCTGGAACGGCAGCTGTCAAGTCATCCAGTCATTTCTTGAAAATCTCTATCTGTCTGATAGTGTCGAGACTTTCTGTCTTTAAGTGTCGACACTTATAGACCAAGTGTCGACACAAGTTGTGTAAGTGTCGACACAAGACTATAGGTGTCGACACAACTCCTTGTCTGTCTCGACACAGATTCTTCTGCATGTGTCGACACTGAAATTGAGTGTCGACACAAGTACTTGTTCTTCTAGCTTTTGCTGAATTCTTCTAAGTGTCGACACATCACCTTTGTGTCGACACATCTTCATGTGTTGTAACTGTCAAGTGTCGACACTGCTTCTTGGTGTCGACACATAGTCTTCAATGTAGATACTTGCTGAGTGTCGACACAGCTCCTTGTGTCGACACTCTTCCTCTTGTTGAGACTTCAGCTGAGTGTCGACACATTCCCTTAGTGTCGACACTTGTACTTAGAATAATTTTGTTGATCTTTCTGATTCTTTGCTAAGTGTCGACACTGCTCCATGTGTCGACACTTTCTTCAAGTGTAGAGTCTTCAGCTGAGTGTCGACACATTGTGCTGGTGTCGACACTTACTTCAAGTGTTGACTCTTCTGGTTGTGTGTCGACACTTTGTTCTTGGTGTCGACACTTTCTTCAAGTGCTGACTCTTCTGTTGAGTGTCGACACATTGTTCTGGGTGTCGATACTTTAACTTAGTCTCTGCAGTCTTTTGCTGAGTGTCGACACAGCTCCTTGTGTCGACACTTTCTGATGTAGACTCAGCTTTACTGGGTGTCGACACAGCTACTTGTGTCGACACTTTCTGTCTGCACTTTCTTCACTGAGTGTCGACACAGCTCCTTGTGTTGACACTTTCTGTCTGGTGTCGAATCTGCATCCCAGGTGTTGACACAATGACTCCAAGTGTCGACACTGCTTGTCTGGGTGTCGACACAAGTCTTCTTAAGTGTCGACACTTTCCCTCTGGGTGTCGACACATGGACTTAGAAACTTTTTGCTTCAGTCCAGTGATTACTTAACCTGCACAAGTAAACTCAACATACATCAAATACATTATGATACATATCATTGAGTTGGGTGAGGCTTCTTCAAATCGGGTACATTTGACCAATGTACCCAACAATCTCCCCCTATTTGGAGAAGTCATAACCCTTAGTCAATGATATACACCATTCATAATTAAAAATTACAAAATGATGTAAAGCAGATTATATTCAGCAGGGTAAACATAAACATGTATTAATTCACACATGTATACACATTCATCATTTCAGAACAATCAAGAAATAGACACATTCACAGAACAATCATGAAATATATTTATCATATATTGTTCTAACATTTTTCCTTATACATTTTCAGTAGTTTACAAAAATGTTTTACATTTAAAAGATTACAACATAATCTTCAAGTAAACTCTTAATCTATTTCTGATCAGGTTCCTTGATAACTATTCCCTTGCCAGCTTGAACTTGAGCTTTGACAGGGGCTTCAGCAGTTTCAGTAACAGCAGGCTTCTTGCCTTTTAGATCTTTCTTTTTGAGTTCTTCTGCCTTGATCTTCTGCCTCTCAAAATAATGGAATGGCTTAGGGAAGTACTTGCTAGGCTCCACTGCAGTAGGAGGTAGCTTTCCCATCTTTGCCTTCCTTCTGTACTGGACAATGGCCTCCTGTCTAGCTTCATGCTTTCTCCACTCAGCTTCAGAGAACCATTTGTTCCTATCATGAAGGTTATCCTTGGCAGCTTTCCAGGCAGTTAAAATTATATTCCTAGAGGTAGGGCTCCACTGTTCAAAGTCTGGCCTTTGTTCTGCTTGTTCCCTAAACCTCTTCTTGGACAACCTTGTCTCTTCCTCTTTCTGTAGAGCCTCTTGCATGGCTTCAGTAATAGGCTGAACCACTTTCTCCAGAACAACATTAGACTTCCCTTCAGTTGGGCTATACATTGTCTGGACATCTGCTTGAATCATTTCAAAGTCTGGAGGTGGATAAATGACTTGAGCTACTTCTGGTGGCTCACCTCCAAAATAAGCAGGGTTTAATCCAGATTCAGCAACCTCATTGTCATCACACAGAGGAGGATATCCAAGTGTAGCTCTGATGGAATTTGATATCCACTTAGCATGTTCAGAGCTTGCCTTGACTAGTACTCTCTCCCCCTTTATGACTTCTCTAGCCATGTGATCTCTGACATCATCCTTTTGGAATCTTATTTGACTATCCAAGTATCTGATTCCCTCTTTAAAGAATGGTTTGAGCTTTGTAAGTTGTTCAGATATGGCTTTCTGAGAGTCTTGGATAGCAGTCTTTACAGCAGAAAGTTCTTTTTGAAACACTTTATCAAAATCAGCTTTAGCAGCAGCAGTAGATGTAGAAGGTTCAGCAGCCTTGTTCTTCAATTCAGTGACTATAGCATTATGAGAAGCAGTCAAGTTGTCATTCATTCTTAACTGATTTTCCAGTACATACCCTTGCTTCAATGCTATATCATCTACCTGTGCTTTGATCTTCTCTTGGTGTGTTGCTAGATAGACTACTGCATTCCCACCCTTGTGGAAGCAGTCAGTCATCTCCTTCTTGTTAAGGTTCATCTCAAACCTTATAGACTTTATATCTTGGGCCAGATCAAACTGTAATAACTTCTGTCCTTCATCTACATACTTCTTTATGGCCTGCCTTTGCTCATCCAACTTTATCTGTAGGGCAACCATTAAAGCACTATAATCAGCAGTTGGAGCTTGCTGAACTATAGGCTGTGGGGCAATGGATTGCAAAGCTTTCTTATAACTCTGGCTTCTCCTCTTGAAGACATAGAGTTTCTTCTTCTTGGCCATATCACTCTCCTCATCTTCAGAGGCAGAAGTGCTGGCTATGTTAACCCTATCCTTAGGGCTTTGAGGCTTTGCAGCTTGCACATCAGGTGCCTTCTCAGTGTCCTGCCGAATAGGCTCTTCCAGTTCTTGGACCTTCTCCCCCTCAGCAGCAGCATTATCTCTTGCATCAGCATCCTTGACCATGTCAAAATCTTCTTGATTTAGATTTAGAAATAAATCTTCCATGGTGTATTCAGGAGGGGATGGAGCTGGAGACAGTCTTTGCTCTTCAACTACTGAATCAGGTACCACTTCTTGTACCACTTCTTGTACAGCAGATGTGTCTACGCTAACAACATCTGGTTCTTGTCTATGCAGCTGAGTTTGCTGAGGAACATCAGACAAATCAGCATCTTCTATAAGATATTCTAAAGTATTTAGGTCAGTGAGTACCTCTTGTATGATGGTGGTGGCTTGCTCACTGTCCAGAGTAGAGAGTTCTTCTACTACTGGAGGCTCCCCCTGGCTTTGATCCCTGGGGATGGAGCTAACTGGTGGTAGCTCCCCCTGGATCTCTGCATCAGCAGGAGGAGCAGGAGACTTCTCTACAGGCACTTCCTCTTGATCATCAGGAGTGAAAACAACATGTTCTTCACTCCCAGAACTGCTGGAGGACTCTTGTGCCACTGGAACTTGCTTCCTTTTCTTTTTAGGAGGAGTGTCTTTCTCAGTAACTGTCTTCTCTGGGGTTGGCAATTCCTTGGACAACACCCTGTCCCATCTAGAAAAGATCCTTAGATCCATCTTCCTCATATGATTTATCTTGCTGCCTGCAGCAGTACTCATTACCTCTGGTATGATACCAGCTGGGTAGAGACTAATGATCCTGCCCAGATTGGGCTTCTTCACGCTCTCCTTAATCTTCTCATAAACCACCATAGACCAATCTGTTTTCAGAGTGAATATAATCCTTGTCATTATGCCAAACATATAGGCAGACACTCTGTCATGCCCTCCAGGCTTGCTGAGTAAGACTTTTCCCACAATCTCAGACATGAACTTTCCTTGATTATTCATGTCTTTCCTGTTGAAAACAGATCCTATCTTCATCTTTGGATCAAGTCCACACCAGGTAAGAGCTTCCCTGGTCTTTGAAGCAGTCACCTCTTCTTCATCTTGAGTTCTTGGTAGCTGGAGTAACTTCCTCAGATTTTTTGGTGAAACCTTGACCTTAGTTCCATGAACTCTGGATTTGATTCTGTATCCAGATTCATCTACTGCAACTCCATTAAGGAATTCAAGCACTTCCTTCTTCCATATCTTAGTTGGTTCTGAAACTAAGTACTCTAACCCTGAATCGGCGACTAGGGTTACTACTGCCTTGAGTTCTGGATCAGCATCGTCGAACGCGCCGCGCACAAGCTCATAACCCTCGTTAACGTTCTCCTCAAGCTTAGGTGCCATTAGGGTTTGTAGAATTTGTCTTTAGAAAAGAGAGGTGTCGACACAGTAGTTTTGGTCTCGAAACTTTGAAAGCGTGTCGACAAACAAAGACAGAACCCTATTTATAACTTTCTGATTTTGAAGATGAACAGGCGGGACAGCTAACTTAAAATGTGTCGACACTGGCAATAAGTGTCGACACTGACTTATAATGTCTCGACACATATGTGTCGACACAAGTTTAGTCAACAGATATTATGTGTCGACACTTGGTTATGTGTCGACACAACATAACTCGACATATTGTCGAGACTTTACTTAGAAAATTCTGAGTAAAACATAAGTGTCGACACCACTTTGGATGTGTCGACACCTACTGGACATGTGTCGATACTAACATTCTGAAGTGTCGACACCAACATCCTAGATGTGTCGACACCGTTTTCCTGAAGTGTCGACACCACTATTCTGTGTCGACATAGACTTGTCTATGTGTCGACACCTTTTTACTTAGCTATTTTCAATTCTGCAAACTTAGTCTAAGTTTATCATTCCTAGTTCAATTTTGAATCTATTGAACTTAGCTTCTTCTATGGGCTTAGTAAACATATCATCTATCTGATTATCAGTTTTAACATATTCAAGTAAAATATCTTCTCTTTCTACATGCTCCCTAAGAAAATGATATTTAATCTCAATATGTTTTGTTCTACTATGAGATACAGGGTTATTAGCTATTGAAATAGCACTTGTAGAATCACAGAAAAGTGGAGTTCTACTTACCTGAAATCCATAGTCCTCTAGCTGATGTTGAATCCACAGAAGTTGAGCACAGCAACTTCCTGCAGCCACATACTCTGACTCAGCTCTGGAGATAGCCACACTGGTCTGCTTTTTGCTACTCCATGAAATTAGTCTCCCACCCAGGAATTGATAGGTTCCAGTAGTGCTCTTTCTATCCTCTTTGCATCCTGCAAAGTCTGCATCTGTATAACCTGTTAGATCAAAATCTCCATTCCTAAGGTACCAGAGGCCTAGATAGGGAGTGCCCTTTAGATATCTCAATATTCTTTTGACTGCTGTCAAATGAGACTCTTTAGGGCAGGCTTGATACCTGGCACAAACACATGTAGCATACATGATGTCAGGTCTACTAGCAGTCAAGTATAATAGGGAGCCAACTATCCCTCTATACAAGGTTTCATCTACAGGTTTCCCTGCATCATCCTTGCTAAGAGACATACTTGACCCCAAAGGAGTCTTCATGGTGCTGGATGAATCCATACCATATTTCCTTATGAGTTATAGGGTGAACTTGGACTGACATATGGATAAACCACTTTCAGTCTGTTTAACTTGGAGACCCAAGAAAAACTTCAGCTCTCCCATACTACTCATTTCAAACTGACCTTGCATAAGTTTTGCAAACTTTTTGCAAAGGCTGCTTTCAGTAGACCCAAATATAATGTCATCTACATATATTTGGACTAGTATAACTTTGCCTCTAGATTCCCTAAGGAATAGAGTCTTATCTATTTTCCCCCTTGAGAATTTGTTCTCAATGAGGAAACTAGATAGGGTTTCATACCAAGCCCTAGGGGCTTGCTTTAACCCATATAAAGCTTTCCTAAGTCTATAGACATGATGAGGTAGAGTTGGATCAACAAAACCTGAAGGCTGCTCCACATAGACTTCTTCCTTAAGGTTACCATTTAGGAATGCTGACTTAACATCCATCTGGTAAACCTTGAATCCTTGATAGGTTGCATAGGCCAAGAACATCCTTATGGCTTCCAGTCTGGCTACTGGAGCAAAGGTTTGATCAAAATCAATACCTTCTTCTTGCCTATATCCTTTAGCAACCAGTCTAGCCTTATTCTTAATGATGACCCCTTGTTCATCCATCTTATTCCTGTAGATCCACTTAGTTCCTATTACATTGTGTTCTTTAGGTTTAGGAACTAATTCCCAGACCTTGCACCTCTTGAACTGATTAAGCTCTTCTTGCATTGCTTCAGTCCATTGTGGATCTTGTATTGTTTCTTCAAATTTCTTAGGTTCAACTTATGACAGAAAGCTGGAATAGATTGCAGCATTCTGATTTCTGCTCCTTGTTTGAACTCCTTGTCTTGGATCTCCAATAATCAGCTCTACTGGATGATCTCTAAGATGCCTGTGGGCTGGAGGCATCCTAACTTCTGGTTGAACCACTTCAGCATCTGCATCATGCTGTACTCCTTGTAATTCTTCAGCAATTGGCACATGTAGTTCTCCCCCTGGACAACAGCTACTGTCTTCTACTTGCTGTCTTGTAGCAGGCACTTCTTCTATAGTAAGCTTGTCCATTTTCTTTGTCAAACCTGTGGGGCTGCATACACTGCTAGACAACTCATTATTAATAAGTTTAGTCTCATCAAAAACAACATGCACTGATTCTTCTACAACTTGTGTAGTCAAGTTGTAGACTCTATAAGCCTTACTATTATTGCTGTACCCAACAAAAATTCCCTCTTGGGACTTGACAGCAAACTTAGTTAAGTAAGACTTCCCATTGTTAAGTATGAAGCATTTGCAACCAAAGATCCTAAAATAGGATAGGTTTGGTTTCCTGCCTTTCACCACTTCATAGGGGGTCTTGTTAAGCCTTTTAGTGATGGTAGCCCTATTTATAACATGGCATGTTGTATTAACTACTTCAGCCCAGAAATACTCTGGCAGTGATGTATCACTTAATAGGGTCCTACCAGCCTCTATCAAGGTTCTATTCTTCCTCTCAGCAATGCCATTTTGCTGAGGTGTTCTAGGTGAAGAGAATTCTTGAAATATCCCAAAGTCTTCACACAATTTTGTCATGCTATCAGACTGAAATTCAGTATCATGGTCACTTCTGATTTTGACCACTGTACTATTTAGTTCATTCTGAATTTGCTTGACAAAGCTATAGAAAACACTAGGTGTTTCAGATTTCTGTCTTAAGAAGAACACCCAGGAAAACCTTGAGTAGTCATCTACAACTACAAAGGTATAGACCTTCCTACCTAAGCTGTGAACTGGCATTGGACCAAAGAGATCCATATGCAAGAGGTATAAACACCTCACAACATCTTTATTTTCTATGCTTCTAAAGGTGGATTTAGTCTGCTTGCCCTTTTGACAAGCTGAGCAAATACCATCTTTAACACACTTAACTTGAGGACCATTCCTCACTAACTCTTTGCTAAAGAGTTTTCTAATAGTCTTGTAGTTAAGATGGGCAAGCCTCTTGTGCCATTTGACACAATGAGAGATTGTCTCATCAGCTACAAGACAAACTGGAGAACCATTGTTCTCAATCATAATGTCTAGGCAGTAGACATTTCTTTTCCTATAACCTGTCAAAATGATCTGTTGATCACTTGACCTCTTGATATGACAACCATTTTTAACAAATGAGATGTCATACCCAACATCACTTAATTGACTTATACTTATTAGGTTGTGTTTCAACCCTTTAATATAAGCCACTTGAGTAATGGTAACTAAGTTTGTAGAAATGTTACCAAACCCTTTGATGATTCCTTTTTCAGAACCACCAAAGGTGACTTTTGGACCATCCTTTATTGGAATGCAGTCCTTTAGCAGTCCCCTTGTTCCAGTCATATGTCTGGAACATCCACTGTCCAAGTACCATGTTGGGGTATGGCAACTTGGACTCACCTGCAAAACAAATTAATGAACCTTAGAACCCAAAGTATTCTTGGGTCCTTGGTGATTGTTAGTTTGCAATTTGACAAACCTACCTACTGGCTTTCCAACAGGTAGTTTGGTACTCACTTTGGCACTAACATTGTGCCAACAGTCCACTGCAAAATGGTCAACTTTGCCACAACACCAACATTCAAACTTGTTGTACCTTTGCTTAGGTACTGACTTGGTTGTCTTGACTACATCAGGTTTGTTGAATGTTGGGGCTTTGCCCTTGTACTTAGACTTGGACTGCTCAGTCCCTGCAGGTCTAATAAAGCCCAGTCCAGCCTTGCCTTTATGATGAACAAAATCATCAATTAGAGGTAGCACTGACTTAGGTTTAGAAAACCTAGCAACTAAGTCCTTCTCCTTCTGAAGATTGATCTCCAGACTCTTAATTTGATCATTGTTAAAAGTGATAGTCTCCATCTGAATCACTGTTATGTGTTTCAGCCTGGCTATCTCATTCAGCTTTTGATCAAATTGCTTCTCAAAATCTGTTGCAGCAGCTTTAAGATCAGCAATTTCCTTTACCTGACTTTTGGCAAGGGACTTGCTTTTCTTGTAAGCTTGCAACAACACTTTATATTCATCTATAAGCTGATGAATATCATCCTCAGACTCAGATACATTCTCATCACTTGATGAAGAAGAATCTGAATCTGAACTAGAACAAGAAACTGAATTTAAACTTGAACTTTGTACCTGACTGGGTCCTGGCTGCTCCAGGATTTTGGCACTCTCTGTCAAAGCCATTAGCCCTTGGCATTGACAGTCTTCTTGTTCATAAATAGACTTCATTAACTGCATGAATTCTTCCTCTTCTGCTTCAGCAAACAACCCTATGTAGGCTTCAGCCTCAGACTCAGTTTCTAAAGAGGAGATATCTGATAGAGTCTTCTCCTTCTTGGCAACAAAAGACTTCTCTTTCTTTCCTTTGAAGTGAGCCTTTTTCCTGTCATCAGATTCCTTTCTCTTCTCAGGACAATCTGCAATAACATGGCCCTGTCTATTGCAGCAATAGCACACTATCTTAGATCCAGTTGCCTTGCTTGACTTTGTCCTCTTCCTGTCTTTCTTTGAAGGCTTTTTCTCCTGATAAAAGACTTCCTTTCCCTTTGAAGTAGAAGGTCTTGGCCTCCATTGTTTCTTCTTCAAGAATTTCTGAAAGTGTCTAGTGAAGGCAGCAAAGTCTTCATCACTTTCACTGCTCTCAGTCTTTGTGCTGGCTGACTCATCTGATTCTGATTCAACTACCTCTGGTGGTGGAGTTGATGACTTATTCCTGCACTTTCTGGGAACTTCTGTCTTGAAAGCAACTGATCTTTCCTTGTGCTCAGTCCTTGTTGATTTCTCCTCCTCTTTTATAACTGTCAACTGCATCTCATATGACAATAACTTGCCAAACAGTGTAGGAGGAGGAATTTCCCCCAACGTAGCCATTTCTCTAATGGCACAGATCTTGGTGTCCCAATCTTTGGTTAGAGACCTTAGGAACTTATCATTAAGTTCATAGTTACTGAACTCTCTTTCATAAGACATGAGTTCATTAACTATTCTAAAGAACTTCTTGTAGCACTCAGTTATGCTATCACCTTTTCCTTGTCTAAAACTCTCATACTCCTGATTTAGCAAGGATTTTCTATCTTGTCTAACTTCTTCAGATCCTTCCATATACACTATAAGAGTGTCCCACATCTCCTTGGCTGTCTTACAGTGTATAAGATTCTGAAATGTAGCATCATCTATGGCACTTACAATAATGTTTTGTGCCCTCTTGTCCATTGTAGCTAGGACAATCTCATCCTTAGTTATCTCAGAGAAATCCTTTGGAGTTCTCTGATTTGCATCTAACACTGAAATCTTCATGGGCACATAAGGCCCTTCCTTTACTGTGATGTAGATTCTAGGGTCTGAGGCCTCCATAAACAGCCTTACCCTTTCCTTTCAGATCCCAAAGATCTCTTTCCTGCATATGGGTAATTTCATGGAACCCAATTCCTTGTGATTCTCAGAGGAACCCATGTTTCTTGATTTTCTTGAAACTGTATTTTGCCTTATACTGAATCTGCCAAACGGGATCTCCTCAGACTGTTAGTACTTTTTGAGGAACCTCCCTCTGATACCACTTGAAAGATATGGTACCTAAACACCTAGAGGGGGGGGTGAATAGGTGACCTAATCCTTTTTAAACTTTAATGGCAGCAATCAGTTATATCACAGAAAACTAACTAGTTTATCACAGCAAACACAGCAATATTCACAGCACAGCATACACAGTGGTTTATAGTGGTTCCCCAAGATATGGGTACATCCACTTTCCCCCTTCGCCTATCTAGCAGTGTACTAGATTCGGCCAAACTCCTCCACTGTCTCAGAACCCAAATTGGTTCCTACACCTCAGGCCCAAAGCCTTACAACTCAGCTTTATCCCAAAGCCTACACTCAGCCAATCAAGGCCTACACTCAGCGAAACAAGGCCTACACTCAGCCAACCAGGCCTACACTCAGCCAATCAAGGCCTACACTCAGAGATAACAATCTCCTACACTCAGGCCAAATGCCCTACCCTCAGCCTTTATAATTATAGGCTTACAATTCACTCAGATCTAAAGGATCCTATAAAAAATGTATTATAAATAATTAACTCAACAACTCAGAATTAAAAGAGGGGAGTTGAGAGTTTCTTGATGAGTTCTTGGAAGAACTCAGCTGGATTCAATCTGACTTAGCTTTCTTCAAAGCTTCTTGAGTAGAACTGAATAAGACTGAATCCTCCTGCAGTAGTTCCTTGACCTCTGCTACTTAAGATCCAGAATGAATCTGAATCCTTCTTCTCAGCCTAGTTCCAGAGGCTGATTTCTTAGATGGAGCCCTCTCTCTCCAACTTCTTAGATCTGCACTTGGACTGCAAGATCTTCTTGTGTTGATACTCTTGGTACCACTTCAATAATTTATTTTTCAACAAACTGAACCACTATTTTTGTAAACAGTAGGTGCCTATTTATAGGCCTTCTTCATGGTAACCGGATGGTCCGGTTCATAACTGACTTCTGACATCTCTGACAGTTGCTGTAGACCGGCTGGAACGGCAGCTGTCAAGTCATCCAGTCATTTCTTGAAAATCTCTATCTGTCTGATAGTGTCGAGACTTTCTGTCTTTAAGTGTCGACACTTATAGACCAAGTGTCGACACAAGTTGTGTAAGTGTCGACACAAGACTACAAGGTGTCGACACAACTCCTTGTCTGTCTCGACACAGATTCTTCTGCATGTGTCGACATTGAAATTGAGTGTCGACACAAGTACTTGTTCTTCTAGCTTTTGCTGAATTCTTCTAAGTGTCGACACATCACCTTTGTGTCGACACATCTTCATGTGTTGTAACTGTCAAGTGTCGACACTGCTTCTTGGTGTCGACACATAGTCTTCAATGTAGATACTTGCTGAGTGTCGACACAGCTCCTTGTGTCGACACATCTTCCTCTTGTTGAGACTTCAGCTGAGTGTCGACACATTCCCTTAGTGTCGACACTTGTACTTAGAATAATTTTGTTGATCTTTCTGATCTTTGCTAAGTGTCGACACTGCTCCATGTGTCGACACTTTCAAGTGTAGAGTCTTCAGCTGAGTGTCGACACATTGTGCTGGGTGTCGACACTTACTTCAAGTGTTGACTCTTCTGGTTGTGTGTCGACACTTTGTTCTTGGTGTCGACACTTTGTTCAAGTGCTGACTCTTCTGTTGAGTGTCGACACATTGTTCTGGGTGTCGACACTTTAACTTAGTCTCTGCAGTCTTTTGTTGAGTGTCGACACAGCTCCTTGTGTCGACACTTTCTGATGTAGACTCAGCTTTACTGGGTGTCGACACAGCTCCTTGTGTCAACACTTTCTGTCTGCACTTTCTTCACTGAGTGTCGACACAGCTCCTTGTGTCGACACTTTCTGTCTGGTGTCGAATCTGCATCCCAGGTGTTGACACAATGACTCCAAGTGTTGACACTGCTTGTCTGGGTGTCGACACAAGTCTTCTTAAGTGTCGACACTTTCCCTCTGGGTGTCGACACATGGACTTAGAAACTTTTTGCTTCAGTCCAGTGATTACTTAACCTGCACAAGTAAACTCAACATACATTAAATACATTATGATGTATATCATTGAGTTGGGTGAGGCTTCTTCAAATCAGGTACATTTGACCAATGTACCCAACAACCCCAGTCTGCAACCACAGAAGTACCGGAAGGAAATTTCACCAAAAAGGAATTCCCCACTCGATCTGGTGTCAAATGATACCGATCCAGAAAGGTTCGAGCCACAAATGAATGGGTCGCGCCAGAATCAAAGAGAACATGCGCCCAACGGTTCTTTACCTTAAAGTTTCCTATAAGGGTACATATGTAGCTAAGAACTACGCACAAGAGTCATAAACAAAACGTGAACCAGAGGAAGGAATCGAACCTGAGATAACCTGAGGTGACATCTAAGCTTCCTCTGAAGAGATCACATTTAACTTCCCTTTTCCTTTGTCCAAACGCGGAGGCGGAGGCAAAGCCTGGAGTGGCCTTGGCTGCAGCACGGGCTGGTTTTGTGGGCACCTTGCCTTGAGATGTCCCTGTTTGCCACACTAATAATAGGCTTTCTCTTTGGCCCAGCAACAGGCAGAATCATGTCCCTTCCGTCCACACACTGCACACTCCAAGTCTCTGGTTGGCGCACCCTGAATGGCGTGCACCTGCTCCTTCTTCTGCATCCCCAACCGCTTGAAACATTTCTCAAACGGGTGACCTGATCGACCACAGAAGCTACATGTCTCCTTCTTCTTCCGTACGTCTGATTCGTGGGAGCTTTTCTCTCCCACCAGCTGTCTCTTGCCTTGCCTCACCAGCTGTCTCTTGCCTTGCCTCATCAGCTGCCATCTTTGTTTTGCAGTTTCTATAGCTTCCACCTTCAAAGCAGCCTCAACCACACTGGTATAACTTGTCGCGCCATAAGCACGTGCACACTGCTGCACGTCGCTGCGGAGGCCGCCAAGAAATCTCTTTACTCGGTCGGCTTCCGTAGTCACCAAGCTCGGAGCGAACCGACTTAACTTGCTAAACTCAATTTCATACTCACTAACTGTGAGTTTCCTCTGCTTCAGGTACAAGAAGTCATTCATCAGGCGATCCCTTTCCACTGACGGCAGAAATTTGCGCCGTAACATTTCTTTAAAGGCTTCCCACGAACATCCCGCCTCTAGGCTTTCCTTTTCTCGCAACCATCAACCTTTAGCCAACCCTTTTAGTTGATAGGCGGCAAGCATCACCTTCTGGTCCTCGGTAACGCCAGAATAGACAAACATTTCTTCCAACGTGATCACACAATCATCCAAGATCACAAAGTCCGCTTTTCCATCATAGGTAGGTGGTCCAAGTCGCTGAAACTGCGAGATAAAAGTCATCGCAGGAGGAATCACAACTGGGGGTATCACTGCCACGGAAGGAGTAGAAATAGTGGGGCCTCTAACAGTCTCTTGCCCTCTTGGTACCAGCCCAGACATCGCTGATGACATAGCTTGGAGCTGGGATTGCACATCCTGCACCTGCCTTGTCAACGCCTCATTACTTTGGCATAGACTATCCATCAGAGCATTATTCTGCGCGCCCGAAGAGTCGCCCTCGGATTGGGGAGTTTGCCTTGTCTCTGGACGCTTCGACATCCTAAAAACACGTTCACCCTTAGCAAGCTCAAACCCAACAAAACACACAACTGCTATGTACAAACCATACATGTATAAATATGAACATCAACTGCTAACTTGCTCTGGGAGTTTGAGAATGATTGTATGCCTAGCCTAAAGATGACTCACCATCAGCCCACTAACTTGTGCCTAACCGATGAATGCATGACTATGTTTGACCCAAAACCATGTGTGTACAGGTGTCATCATGGAAATCTTAGCTTGGCACGTTGTGCTCATGCAATGTTATGTTATGCGTGTTGTACTATGCATTCTAGAAAAGGCCTTAATGCATGCCATGAGCGGTCGTACGCATCACAATGCTATGCATCCCATACTACATAGCATTGCATGCAACGAAGAAAAGAAAACGTGTTAGTCGCATCCATGTGGTAAGGTTATGCATCCCATACTACATAACCCGCACATGTTGCCCCTATGGTAGATCCATATACAACCACATATTATGCATCCCATACTACATAATGTGCCCCGTATACTTCTGTTCATGCCATGAGTGTAGTGTGCGTGCTTCGGCCAAGACATACTGATGGCACCTCGGTGTGTGTATGATATGATGCTTACGACAATGACAAAAAGGAAAGTTTGCCCGACCAATTGTCAAGCAAACCTCCCTCTGATACCAACTGTCACAACCCGCATTTCCTCAACGAGTACATCGTATCAGAGCAAGAGGAAATGCGGGTTGTGACACCCACCCCTGGCGACTAGGCGACTTCCAGAAGAACTCGCACGGGCTGGGCGAGTATCTCGCCTAGTTGCCTACCTGGCGAGTATGCGAGGGGAGCTCGCCTACACTCGCCCAGGTCTTCGGCGATCTTGAATGCTGACTTTGACTCCTGTCTTGACTTATTGACATTGACTTCTGCTGACCTGGCTGTGGTAGGACCCACTCTCGATGAATACGGGTTGTACACAATCCCCGCTCTTTCTGAGCGACATAGGTGCTCGGAAAGAATCATCCAACACTTATTCGGCGAGCTGCTCTGCCGAGTATCTGGGTTACTCGCCTCTTGTACCTGTCTGCCGATCTCTATAAATAGGGGGCCTGGTTCTTTAGCCGGATCTTCAGAACTCGCGCATAATGTCAGACAATGTAAAATTTCTTCATGACAGCCTCGCCGCGCTGACCGGTGCTCTCGGCCTCGCTAAGCCAAAAAGGCCACGCGAGGAGGACGTTGTTGCCGACTTACCCCTCCCCCCACCCCCCCGCAAGAAGAAGAAAGTTAAAAAGTCCAAGAAGAAACCCGCCTCCGGTGACGATAACTCGCCGCCACCTTTTTCACAAACCGCGGCTTCCACTAGCAACCTCGTGCGCTCTGCTAGCACGCAGCAACTGCTCAGCGACTTGGGGATTGACGACATTCCCAATGTCGCATCCTCTGATGCGAGCCTCCTCGACTCGCTCGGCATCCCTGAACTCGCCACGAGCTTGGCCCCGGAACTCGCCTCCACTCCGGTGCCGCAGCAGGTTGAAGTTGTCAACCTGCCAGGTTGTCATATTGCCGATCTAGGTCTCCTCGCCGCGGTATGTGTCGCTATTGATGTCGCATATGACAGCTAAGTACCCTATGTCTAATCTGGCGACTTTTCTTTGCTGACAGATCGGCCGGCGACTCCAGGGGCGGCCTTCATCGACACCATTGGGTTAACGGGCATCGAATATCGTCATGCTGCTGCTCGCGCCTACATGGAGCTGGAGAGAAAGTTCGACCATTTGGCGATTTGCGAACCTCATCGGCGAATATAATCGCTGGAAGTGCGGATGTTGAAGATTGAAGAGCTTCGGAGTACTCTGGAGAGCTTTGAAGCCCGCTTCCACTGTTGGGTTTCTCTAAGAGGATGACACAACGCTTGTGCACGCAGCGGAAGAATAAAACATCAAGAAAACCCAAAAGAGATGGGATCGGGCCATAATAGTTGAATCAAGAAGTTAACATACAACTAGGCAAAAATTACCTCGGTGGCGTTGAGTCACAACTCAACGGAGATGCTCCAAACTTTGTATTCCTGCTGGTGGCGAGTTGTACGTGGAATAATGTCCACGTCTCTGCAGAAATCCACACGAGCGGGAGACCACCGAACTTTCCGTCGCACGAAAGATCGGGAAGGATGATGACCGCACCTTGCTTTCCCACGGACTGCTAGGTCCGTGCCAGGGATTGCAGTGCCAGCGACGATCGCCGGAGGGAAGGAGGTCGACGGAGCGAGCACGGCGGCGGCGGAACACTTCCGTCGGCGGCGGGATTCGGGATCGGCGGAACGAACTGAAAGGCGGAACGCTTCCGTCGCTTCGATTCGATCAGCACGCAAGGAACAGATCAGATCCCCGAAAATCCTAAGTGTCCCTTTTATACCGAAGGCATAAATAGACTTAGGAATGTCGCTATCCGCAGACCACCCAGTAAAATAGGGTCCCAGTTTCGGCGAGTATCAGTCGGCGAGAATCGGCGAGAATCGGAGTACAATACTCGACGATTCTCGTCGATCGTCGAGCCTCTATCGACGACTCTCGACGATTCTCGTCGATCGTCGAGCCGCGATCGACGACACTCGTCGATCGTCGATTGTCGAGCCGGGGTCGACGACACTCGTCGATTCTCGTCGATCGTCGAGACGGGGTCGACGACACTCGTCGATTCTTGTCGATCGTCGAGACGGGGTCGACGACATTCGTCGATTCTCGTCGATCGTCGAGACGGGGTCGACGACATTCGTCGATTCTCGTCGATCGTCGAGACGGGGTCGACGACACTCGTCGATTCTCGTCGATCGTCGAGAGGGGGTCGACGACACTCGTCGATTCTCGTCGATCGATCCTTACCAAGACTTCAAGGCAACACTTTGCCCAAAAACCCCATTCGGGTCGGTGATTGGTAACCTTTACCAACACAGTCAATCATCCAACTTCTCCACATCTCTTATGTGCGACCCTGGAGGCTCATATCGCGTTGGCAGTGAGATTACATGTTTGACCACTTCCAGATCACCATGGTAACTCCAACAGACTCCCACTTGATCTTGAAAGTATCAAACCAAAAACCTCACAAATAATGAGCGGCATCTAGCAATGCATCATTGCTCCCCAAGCAATAAGAGTTTATAACTCATAAGCCTTTATGACCAATATATCAGCGTTGTATTTGTCCCTTTGTCCCTTACATCCGGAAAGAACTAGAGGCATGGACCGTGTCACCCTCGTAATAGCTCAATCCTAGTTTCTTGATCCAGGACGGACTTCCAGAGAATGGTGAGTCCAATATCACATATTGACTCAACCAAGCATGACCATGCATTTCTTAGTCCAGTTCCATCAAGGGGCCCATGGATGCAACTCCTGTCATACAGGAGGACAAATCCCATATCTGCTCACACACAAACACCCAAATGATTCGTAACATGCCCAACAACCACCCTTATCATCAACCTTTCTCAAGGAAGACTTTAGATGGCATCAAAGCACGCTCTTCCTCACTTGATGAATGCTGTGACTTCAGGTCAAAGGACCACAACACCATTGTCAATTGAGACCTACTCGTGACACAATTGGATGACAATCCACAGAGTAGTCTCAGGTTGGGTCTGTCCAGTACAACTTGTTCACTAACAAGTACCCACGTGATGACTTGATATCACAATATCATGACCTGTGAGAACCGGTCATCAGTCAACGCACGTGCTAGCCTTCATGTATCATCATCACCCTTAGCTTCTATGATGACACTCGACCAGGGACCTTTTAAGAATGAAGCTTCAAATAAATCATAGGCTCTCACATTCAAGTCACGTACTTGATGTCCCATGGAAGCGAACATTCTAAGGGTATCTATTATGTTAACATTTAACTATCACATAGAAAAAAATTCATAATAAAAGAACTTGCCATTAATTGTAAAAGAAAAACTAGGTACAATGTTCATCATATGAACAAATAGCCAACAAAATACATGTTTACATGCAATCCATAAGATTCTCACTAGAGCTGATCGTTTAGGTATCGCATACCCATCGATCTAGTATGACCATCATGCTTTCTCTACGCGAGAGGCTTTGTCAGTGGATCCGCAATATTCTCCTCAGTCGGCACTCTGCAAATGTTCACATCTCCTCGTTCGACAATCTCACGAATAAGATGAAACGCCGAAGTATGTGCTTGGAGCGCTGATGGGATCTAGGTTCCTTAGATTGTGCAATTGCACCATTGTTATCACAGTAGAGAACTACGAGACCAACAATGCTAGGAACTACATCAAGCTCGCCGATGAATTTCCTAATCCATACAGCCTCCTTCGCCGCATTAGCTGCGGCGATATACTCGGCCTCTGTTGTAGAATCAGCAACTGTCTCTTGCTTGGAACTCTTCCAGCTCACAGCTCCTCCATTCAGGCAAAACACAAAACCTGACTAAGACTTGGAGTCATCTCTATCAGTTTGGAAGCTAGCATCCATGTAACCACTTATAACGAGCTCTTCCTCTCCACCATACACCAAGAACACATCCTTAGTCCTTCTCAAGTACTTCAGGACATTCTTGACTGCAATCCAGTGACACTCACCGGGGTCTGACTGATACCTACTAGTCATGCTCAAAGCAAAGGAGACGTCGGGTCGAGTACATAGCATCGCGTACATGATTGATCCAATTGCCGAAGCATATGGAATCAACTTCATGCGGTCCTTATCTTCACAAGACTTTGGACACTGGTCCTTAGAGAGATTCACACCATGAGACATGGGCAAAAATCCTTTCTTGGACTCAAGCATGTTGAACCGCTTCAACACCTTTTCGATGTACGTACTCTGGGTCAAACCCAGCAACTTCTTCGATCTATCTCTATAGATCTTAATACCGAGTATATAAGTCGCTTCACCCAAATCCTTCATTGAAAAGCAGTTCCCTAGGTTGTTCTTAACAACTTTCAGGGTAGGAATGTCATTCCCAATCAACAGTATGTCATCTACATACAATATCAGGAAGACAACAATGCTCCCACTGATTTTCTTGTAAACATAAGGCTCATCTTCATTCTTGATGAAACCAAACTCTTTGATTTTCTCATCAAAACGAAGATTCCAACTTCGAGAGGCCTGTTTCAGTCCATAGATGGACTTATTCAGCTTGCATATTTTAGTGGCTTCATCTGGGGATACAAAACCCTCGGGTTGTGTCATATACACTTCCTCAAGGAGGTTTCCATTAAGGAAAGCCGTTTTGACATCCATCTGCCAGATCTCGTAGTCATAATACGCAGCAACAACAAGCAATATCCTTATGGACTTTACCATGACAAACGGGGAAAAGGTCTCATCATAGTCAATACCATGAATTTGCTTGAAACCTTTAGCCACCAGTCGCCCTTTGAATGTCTGTACATTCCCATCCATGTCGGTCTTCTTCTTGAAGACCCACTTGCACCCTATGGGTCGTACCCCTTCAGGTGGTTCCACCAAGTTCCAAACTTGGTTTACATACATGGATTCCATTTCGAATTTCATAGCCTCAAGCCATTTGTCGGAGTCCGGTCCATCCATAGCCTCTTGGTAGGTTGCTGGCTCATCATCATGATCCATAAGCAACACATTACCTATTTGAGACACGAGAAATCCATATCTCTCCGGCTCAAACCTTGATCTACCAGATCTACGTAGGACTTGTATTCCCTGAGCAGGTTCTCTAGCTACAACATCTTGTAGTCCTGACTCAGAATCCAATTCCGGTTCATTCACTACATGTGGTTCTTGAACTTCTTCAAGTTCTACCTTTTCAGTCTTTCTTGATAAGAACTCTTTCTCCAAGAAGACACCAGTCCTTGCGACAAACACTTTGCCCTCGGACGGTAGGTAAAAGTAATACCCTTTCGTTTCCTTAGGATATCCCACCAGATAACATTTATCCGATTTGGGTTCCAGCTTGTCAGGCATTTGACGTCTCACGTATGCCTCACAGCCCCAAATTTTAATGAACGACATACTAGGACGCTTCCCAGTCCATATCTCATATGGTGTCTTCAGAACCGTTTTCGTTGGAGCGCGATTCAATGTCATTGCAGCAGTCTCTAAAGCAAAACCCCAAAAGGAAATAGGCAAGTCTGCATGACTCATCATCGAACGTACCATGTCTAACAGTGTACGATTTCTCCTCTCAGACACACCATTATGTTGTGGTGTTCTAGGTGGAGTGAGCTGTGATACAATACTACACTCTTTCAGATGATCACGGAACTCATGACTCAGGTATTCGCCACCTCGATCAGATCGGAGTGCTTTAACCCTTTTACCCAACTGGTTTTCTACTTCATTCTTGAACTCTTTGAACTTTTCAAAGGTCTCGGATTTGCACTTCATAAGATACACATATCCGTATCTACTGAAATCATCAGTAAATGTAACAAAGTAGAAATACTCACCTCTAGCCATGGAACTCATGGGTCCGCATACATCACTATGTACAACACCCAAGAGATCCTCAGCCCTCTTAGTATAACCAGTGAAAGGAGCTTTAGTCATCTTGCCTAACAAACAAGATTCGCATCGCTCAAATGATTCATAATCAAATGAGTCCAAAAGTCCATCTCTATGGAGCTTGGATATGCGCTTCTCGTTGATATGGCCCAAACGACAATGCCAGAGAAACGTAGGGTTCGAGTCATTTGTTCTTAGTCTTTTATTATTTTCTACATTACAGATCAGATGGTCCAAGTTCAAAACATAAAGACCATTAAACAATTGGGCTACAACATAACAAACATCATCCTTAAATATAGAACAACAATTGTTCTTAATTATAAAAGAAAATCCAATCATGTCCAAACATGAAATAGATATAATGTTTCTAGTTATGGCCGGAACAAAATAACAATTATCTAGTTCTATTACAAGCCCACTGGGCAAAGAAAGACGGTAAACCCCTACGGCTACAGCAGCAACTCTTGCTCCATTGCCGACGCGAAGGTCCACCTCCCCTTTACTCAGCAATCTTCTCCTTCCCAGTTCCTGCACATTTGTACAAATGTGAGAACCACATCCGGTATCCAATACCCAAGATGAAGGAGCAGAAAGGTTTATCTCTATAACGTGAACATTTGAAGCGGAAGTCATACCTCCCTTCATTTTCTGCAGACCTTCAATGTACGAAGGACAGTTCCTCCTCCAATGACCAGCCTTGCCACAGTGGTGGCATTTCCCTTCCTTCACCGTGCTTTTCTTTTTCATCAGTGCAGAAGACTTGGGCTCAAGATATGACTTAGGTCCCACCTTCGTCTTCTTAGAGCCCTTGGCCTTGCCCTTGCCCTTATGCACCATCAGTATGGGGCTGGCAGGCTTGGCCTTCTTCATATTGATTTCAGCAGTTCTCAACATGCCTAGGAGTTCGGGCAGTGTCTTGTCTATTTCATTCATGTTGTAGTTCAAGACGAACTGCTCATAACTATCCGACAACGATTGCAGGATTAGATCTGTGGCCAACTCTTGACCAAGAGGAAAACCCAGCCTTTCAAGGTTCTCTATATACTCAATCATCTTGAGTACGTGAGTCCCTACTGAGTCTCGAACTCTCATCTTGCACTGAAACAACGCTTTTGTGACGTCGAACCTCTCTTAACGAGCCTGCCCTTGAAACATTTTCTTTAGATGCTCGTCAATCTCCTTGCACCCCATGCTCTCATGTTGCTTCTGAAGCTCATTGTTCATAGTGGCAAGCATAAGGCATTCGACATCTAAAGCATCATGATTATACTTCTTATAAGTATCCTTCTCAGCACGGGAAGAGTTCCCGGTCGGCACCTCGGGGGCTTCTTCTTCCAAGACATAGAGCTTTCGCTCTTGCCTGAGAATAATTCTCAGGTTCCTGTACCAGTCCATGTAATTTGTCCCACTGAGCTTATCCTTCTCAAGGATGGCTCTCAGAGACAAAGTGGAGTGTGAACACTTGCCATGGAATTCTACAAGAATTTTGCAGAATAAAATCAGTACCAAAATTTCAAATACAATTTATTTTAATTTGGACTTCAATTAAAACACTCTCACTATTTTATTCGAAATGATAGCCCTCACTAACAATTCGGAGAGTTCTTGCGAGCTACTCTCTTAGTGGACAAGATCCGTATTTCACCAACACAATGAGTCAGCTTTGGCTTTCCTCTCACGATGCGGTTATTTAGGTAGGCAACGCTTGCCAATTGCATCCTCATGCAATTCTTGTATGGTCGGTGAATAACTCCTTACTCGCATCCATCATATGGTGCATGCCAACCCTATGCCTCTAGGCGCTCAACCTTTGAGGTCACCTAGTTAAGTTGGACCCGATGTCGACAGTGGGATATCACAATTATCCGCTCACACCCTTACCAAGATAGATTAATGCACCTTGCTTTGGCAAGCCCACACTTCATCGATCGAGGCAGGAAGAGTGTCATCCATCCGAAGGCATCCGAACACTTAATATTTGATGAAGGGATTTTAATTATAGGTTAACAGTTAACCATGATCAACATTTGATCAATGTGCACATCCAAAGAAAAACAATATTCTAAAACCACATGCATCCCTTATGTGCACAACCTGACACCATCAACATTTGATAGAAGGAAAGGCTAAATCTGAACATCCGGAAACTTCCAAATCCCCAGATTTACATGCACTGGACAAAGGCAAAGACAACTCAACTTAAAGCAGTAGACAAGCTCATCTCTCTATGTTGGATTCAAAATCCAAAACAAAATCGAGGGATGGTTATTGCTAAGGAGACTACAATTTCTAACAATTAGAAATTTCCACGAAATCCCAGACGTTCTTGGCGGGGTACCAAGACTAAATCTAGACATTTAGAACACTTCTAAATCTCTAGGTTTACACGCACTGGAATAACCAAACTTCCAATACAACAATCATGGCCGAAACCTCCCTCTGATACCACTGTTGGGTTTCTCTAAGAGGATGTCACAACGCTTGTGCACGCAGCGGAAGAATAAAACATCAAGAAAACCCAAAAGAGATGGGATCGGGCCATAATAGTTGAATCAAGAAGTTAACATACAACTAGGCAAAAATTACCTCGGTGGCGTTGAGTCACAACTCAACGGAGATGCTCCAAACTTTGTATTCCTGCTGGTGGCGAGTTGTACGTGGAATAATGTCCACGTCTCTGCAGAAATCCACACGAGCGGGAGACCACCGAACTTTCCGTCGCACGGAAGATCGGGAAGGATGATGACCGCACCTTGCTTTCCCACGGACTGCTAGGTCCGCGCCAGGGATTGCAGCGCCAGCGACGATCGTCGGAGGGAAGGAGGTCGACGGAGCGAGCACGGCGGCGGCGGAACACTTCCGTCGGCAGCGGGATTCGGGATCGGCGGAACGAACTGAAAGGCGGAACGCTTCCGTCGCTTCGATTCGATCAGCACGCAAGGAACAGATCAGATCCCCGAAAACCCTAAGTGTCCCTTTTATACCGAAGGCATAAATAGACTTAGGAATGTCGCTATCCGCAGACCACCCAGTAAAATAGGGTCCCAGTTTCGGCGAGTATCAGTCGGCGAGAATCGGCGAGAATCGGAGTACAATACTCGACGATTCTCGTCGATCGTCGAGCCTCTATCGACGACTCTCGACGATTCTTGTCGATCGTCGAGCCGCGATCGACGATACTCGTCGATCGTCGATTGTCGAGCCGGGGTCGACGACACTCGTCGATTCTCGTCGATCGTCGAGACGGGGTCGACGACAATCGTCGATTCTCGTCGATCGTCAAGACGGGGTCGACGACATTCGTCGATTCTCATCGATCGTCGAGACGGGGTCGACGACACTCGTCGATTCTCGTCGATCGTCGAGACGGGGTCGACGACACTCGTCGATTCTCGTCGATCGTGGAGACGGGGTCGACGACACTCGTCGATTCTCGTCGATCGATCCTTACCAAGACTTCAAGGCAACACTTTGCCCAAAAACCCCATTCGGGTCGGTGATTGGTAACCTTTACCAACACAGTCAATCATCCAACTTCTCCACATCTCTTATGTGCGACCCTGCAGGCTCATATCGCGTTGGCAGTGAGATTACATGTTTGACCACTTCCAGATCACCATGGTAACTCAAACATCCACATGGTAAAGGAGAATGATCGCCAGCTGGCGATTAACAACCATCGCCTCCAACTTGTTCTCGACGAGCTGGCCGGTATTCGCGCGAGTATGGGCTCCGTTGGCCGGCTGACGAGGATGGAGGAGCAGTTGCGGCTTGGCGATGACGCGATGGCGCTGGCGATGGAACACTTTCGGCGGGCGCGCGAGATGGGCTGGGCTAGGCGACATCCTCACCCTCCAGAGAGACCTAGGCCTTAGAATTTTTTCATTCTTTTACTTGAAGCTTGCCGAGTGCGACTTTATGAACATTTATTGATTGTAATAAGCGAGTTTGGATCTCGCGATGTTATTAACTTTTTCCTATTTCCATTGTTTGTGCGATATCTTGTCTGGATTATGCCGAGTTTGTTCTGTAGGTTGCGATCATGCTTTATCTGCACTGTGCGGTCTACACAATGGAATCAGCTTACTCGCTTGGGGCGCGACTTGGGCCGATACTCGCCATAATGAAGATATACCCCCCTAGCGCCTATAAATAGAGGGGGTAGGTAGGACATAAGTACGTTGTTGCGCTTTTCAACTCCTAGCTCGCGAGTATCTTTTTCTGCTCGCGTGTTGCGACCTTGCTTTGTTCCTCGCTTCTCTCTTCTTCCGAGTTAAAACTTGCAAGATGGTTGGAGACGATGTCAGCGCTCGTGTCCAAGCCCATGCCGCCAACTTCGCGGATACGGCTTTCAAGAAATCAATCACTACCGAGCGCGACTTAGAGAGTTTTAGGGAAAGACTCTTGCCTGAGGGATACTCGGTCAGGCTCCCGAGTCGCAGCGAGCGACTAAACACGTACATAGAGGGCGCGTTGGTCCTCCCCCTTTGCCATTTCGATGCGGGTCTGCGACTTCCGTTGTGGCCGGAGTATTGCGAGATCCTGCGATACTTCGGCATCGTCCCCGTGCAGATCAACCCCAACGGCGTCGCGACCATTATGAGGTTCCTCTGCTACTTGTGCGAGGAGAGGGTCTCCTTCGACCTATCTATCTTCCGCAAGATATTCGCCTTCGCCGCGACTGTCGAGGGCGTGGTCTACTTCAGCAGCCACGTCTGCACTCTGGTGGGGACGGCGAACAAAGTCCACCGATGGAGCGAGCTGCTAGTCATCGTCGAAGGCAACTTTGATGGCATTTTGGGGAGGCCGCACCAACCTGTCGACGTCGCCTTCCTCCCGCCGATATTGGAGGGCGTCCGTGAGCAGCTTGTCGAGTCGTTTCGAGGTCACCGGTTCGATGTCATCTTCTGGCGACTAAACGTCAACAGCTTGTTGGAGATATATTCCAAGGAGGGTAAGCTTGGGAGAGAATCACTTTGTTTACATACTCGCCTCAACATGAGAAGCTCAATACTAATTTACTCGCCATTTTGTAGTGCCGTGCGAGCTCCCGGAGAAACCGCTCCCTCCGGCGAAGGAAGTCGCCACCTCGCTGCATGAGACCAGCTCGCCGACTGATGTCGGCGAGAAGAAAAGGCTCGTCAAGGGCAAGGGGAAAGTCAGGTCGCCGGGCCCTGCGACCAAAAAGCCGAAGGTGTCGTCGCCGCAGCCTGACGACCAAGAATCGCCGACACTGGATGCTCGGCTTCCCCGCTTCCACCCCAACTTCAACTTGGGGCGAGAGGTGGTGGACGCCTATGGTCGCCCGCTGGGGACCTGGTCGGCGCATGAACATCTGGTGACTCTGAGCACCAACCTCCCCTCCTGGTCGGCGGACTGGGAGGACAAGGGGGAGGCCTTCGCCATCCTCCACACAATGTATGGGCGAGGCGACGCCGAATCGATGCTGGACCTCAGCGAGGAGGAACTCGCCCAGCAGGCATCTTGCTCACTCGTGCGAGCCGTCGAACTGAATCACTTCGCGGCGAGGAAGATGCTGGAGATGACCAAGGCCTTGAAGATCGTCAGCAAGAAGGCGATTGATCTCGGCTTGGAATCTGCCTGCTGGCGAGATTATGAGGTAAGTCGCCTCCTACGCGCGATGTTGATGTTGTCAGACTTGGATTCTTTTTGCTGACTCTCTGTTCTTTGTCACAGGCTGCCGAGATAGAAACTGCCAAGAAGCTTTCTGAGTATGAGGCGAAGCTCGCCAAGTCTCAGGCTGATCTGGAGGCAGCCCAAGTCCGCGCAGCCGAGATGGAATCTTGCCTGGCCATTTTAGAAGCCGGCGCGAGTTCTTCTGCTCCTCAGCCGCGGCTGGAGGATGACCCTCACTATGCCATCAAGCGATCTCGCGTCTTGTGGGAGGAGAGGTCGTTGGTTTGCCGCGAGATAGCCCGCGCGGCTGGCAACGTCGTGCTCGCGAGGCTGAGGATCAGCGGGAAACTTGACGAGGAGGAGAAGCAGTTCACCGTAGATGAGCTGATCCCCGAGCTACTCGCCGAGGCAACAACCTCGTCGTAATCGGGCTCCAGCGGCAGCGGCAGTGGCAGCAGCAGCGACAGTGGCAACGGTAGCGGTGATGAGGAGAGCGAGGAGAGTGGCGAGGAAGAGGATGCTGACATCGGAGATGAGGAATATCAGCCTGATACTGACGACGATGAGTCCTAGTTGCTCGCCGATATTTGTCATTCTCGCGTTTACCAGTTAGCGACATTTTCGTAATCGATACTTTTGTAACTTGTATATTTTTTGGAAAATGTAAATACAAGTTTGAATTATCATGCTGTGATTTTCTGCTTTCATACTTGCTTGATGATGATACTCGTTAGGCTCATAAGCTCGCTTTTACCCGTGCGTTGGCATCATTCATAGTCGCATAATTTATACTTGCATGACCATAGTCGCTCTTCATAGCTCGCATCCCAATAATCGTCTGTCCTGCACATATACTCGCCGTGGCGTACTCGCACGCTTATCGTTTCATACTCGCATACTCGCCCATAACAGCTCGCATACTCGCCAGAGTCTTCCCGCTCCTGCACGATTTATTTCATTACCAAAAATGACATCTTGTGAAGAGCTGAGCCGATTTGTGGTTGGGAGTAGTCGACACCCAGCAGGAGCAAGGCTCAACTGGGGGTGGGAGTTAGTCGACGCCTTGTAGGAGCCAAGCTCAACTGGGGGTGGGAACTAGTCGACTCGGGGAGGCAAGCAATCGGTCTGCAGGAGAAGAGCTCGTACAGAGGTATCAGACTACAGCATCACTCCAGTGAGGATCTTGGTCTCACTCGAGGAGGCCGTTGGCCAATGTGCAGGAGAGGAGCTCGTGCAGGGACTTGGACTTATGAGGACCTGTCACTCGATGACTTGAATATTGTTGGAGTCGACATCTCTCAGGAGCCTTGCTCAACTAGAGTGGTGTAAGTCGACTCGGGGAGGCAAGTAGTCAGTCTGCAAGAGAGGAGCTCGTACAGAGGTCTCGGACTACGACATCACTCCAGCGAGAATCTTGGTCTCACTCAAGGAGGTCGTTGGCCAAAGTGCAGGAGAGGAGCTTGTGCAGGGACTTGGACTTACGAGAACCTACTACTAGAGGACTTGAACATTGTTGGAGTCGACAGCTCTTAGGAGCTTTGCTCAACTAGAGTGGTGTAAGTCGACTCGGGGAGGCAAGTAGTCGGTCTGCAGGAGAGGAGCTCGTATAGAGGTCTCGGACTATGACATCACTCCAGCGAGGATCTTGGTATCACTCGAGGAGGTCATTGGACAATGTGCAGGAGAGGAGCTCGTGCAGGGACTTGGACTTACGAGGACCTGCCACTCAAGAACTTGAACAATGTTGGAGTCGACAGCTCTCAGCAGCCTTGCTCAACTAGAGTGGTGTAAGTCGACTTGGGGAGGCAAGTAGTCGGTCTGCAAGAGAGGAGCTCGTACAGAGGTCTCGGACTACGACATCATTCCAGCGAGGATCTTGGTCTCACTCGAGGAGGTCGTTGGCCAATGTGCGGGAGGGGAGCTCGTGCAGGGACTTGGACTTACGAGGACCTGGCACTCGAGGACTTGAACATTATTGGAGTCGACAACTCTCAGGAGTCTTGCTCAACTAGAGTGGTGTAAGTCGACTCGGGGAGGCAAGTAGTCGGTCTGCAGGAGAGGAGCTCGTACAGAGGTCTCGGACTATGGCATCTCTCTAGCGAGGATCTTGGTCTCACTCGAGCAGGTCGTTGGCCAATATGCCGGAGAGGAGCTCGTGTAGGGACTTGGACTTACGAGGACCTACCACTCGAGGACTTGATATATTTTTCCTGCTGCTTCAAGAGTTTGAAAACAGATTAAGCGCATCAATATCTTTGAGGACGAAGAAAATCAAACAGCGAACGATGATCTCGCCGACGTCGAGTTGGGAGGTTGGCGTCCAACCCTATTCCTGATAGTTCCTCCAGTCGGAGGAGAGATGCAATCGGGGGTAGCTAGGCCGACATGCAGGGGGGAGCTGATCTCGGCCGTCAATGCAGGGGTCCGGTTTTACAGGGGCGCTTATATACCGAGGCATCGTCTCATCGTCCGAACTGGGTTATCTACGAGATACAGGTCGAAGGCACGTTTCCCAATCCAACCGTTGTGATCGCTCTCAGCTCTGCCAACTGGCTACGAGCTAGCACAAATGCAAGAGCGAGGGATTATGTTCTTCCGAGGGTCCTTCAGGACACACTCGCGACTGACATATTCCCTTGCGCCTACCCTGGCTCTTTGGCTAGTTTTCCTGCCTTTGAAAAATAAGCTGAAGGGTCGTTGCTCGAAAGGAGAGCTTGACAAGGTTGATCCTTCCTCAAATCCAAGAGGTTGGAGTCCAAACCTGTTCCCGCTAGTTCCTCCAGTCGGAGGAGAGATGCAATCGGGTGTAGCTAGGCCGACATGCAAGGGGGGAGCTGATCTCGGCCGTCAATGCAGGGGTCCGGTCTTACAAGGATGCTTATATCCCGAGGCATCGTCCCATCATCCGCACTAGGTTATCCAGGGGGAACAAGTTGACGTCCGACTTCTCGGATCGATCCTGGAGCAACACCTTGAGTTCCCAGAAAACTTGAGATGAAAAAAGAATGAACAGAAGAAAAATAGTTGTCATTTTATATATGTGAAAGCATGTACAAATACAATACATCATTGGCCGCTAAGGATAGAATCTTTTCAGGTCATCCCCACTCCAAGTACCTCCCAGCTGCTCTCCAACCTGATCATGGAGATAATAGCCTCCGGTGGCCAAGGCTTCCTGGACAATGAAGGGGCCTTCCTAATTTGGATGTAGTTTGCCAACTGTTGCTCCTCTTCCTGTGGCATCCACCTTCTTCATAACCAGATCCCCCGCGAGGAAATGCTTTAGGCGGACGTTTTTGTCGAAGTGCTTCGCCATGTGCCGCTTGATCTCCTCTTGGCGGATGGAGGCCAAGTCACAAAGCTCTTCTACGAAATCCAGTGAGAGTTTTTGGGCGTCTTCATTCTCCAAGCGCCATTCTTCGCCGCCATCTCCAGCTGCTATGACTCTCGGGATCCGAACCTCGAACTCCACTGGGATGAGTGCCTCGGACCCGTGGGACAACTTGAAGGGAGTTTCCCCTATGGCTGAGTTTGGAGTTGTTCTCAGGGCCAAGAGGACCGAGGGGAGCTGCTCCGCCTAATTTCCTTTCAAGTTGGTGACTTTCTTCTTCAGGAGGTTGATGATCAACTTGTTGGCGGCCTCCACCTATCCGTTTCTGCGAGGATGATGTACAAAGGCGAATTGAAGATCCGTCCCTAGCTGCTTGCAGAAGTCCTCTAACTCCAAACTGGCGAACTGCGGCCCGTTGTCGGCGACGATGGCGAGAGGAATCCCGAACTTGCATGCAATTTCTCCCCAAATGAAATTTTTCATAATCTGCGACGTGGTCTTGGCTAAATCTTTTGCCTCGATCCACTTGGAGAAGTAGTCGATCATGACAAGGACGAACTTCCTCTGCCCGCTAGCCTGAGGAAAGGGGCCGATCAAGTCCATCCCCCAAATGGCGAAGGGCCATGGAGTAGTGATCGAGCGAAGGTGTTGAGCTGGTTGTAGTTGAAGAGGAGTGAAGAGCTGACACTGGAGACACTTTTTGGAGAAGGCCTCTACATTCTTCCGAATGGTGGGCCAGAAGTATCCATGCCTTAGAATCCTTTGTTCAAGAGTGCGAGTCCCTGAGTGACTGCCGCACTATCCTGAGTGAATCTCCTCCAGGATGCGAGGTACTTCAATCTCTGACAGGAACCGGGCCAGAGGACCTGAGATGGTCTTCCGATAGAGCTCTCCATCTTGAAGCAGATAGTAGGCGGCTTTATAACGAAACTTCCTCTGGTCTCCTTCGCTAGCAAGAGTCTGACCTGTTGTTAGGAAAGAAACAAACGGATCCCTCCAAGATGTCCTTTGCTCGATCTCCATCATCTCCCCTTCCTCGATGGATGGTCAGAAAAGTTCAGTCACGGTTCCCCCGGCCCGAGGACCGTACTTAGCAAGGTAGTCAGCTTCTGAATTTTCCTCTCGGGGTACGTGCTCGACGAAGAAAGATTAAAACCCCCCAATCAGACCTTTCACTTTGACCAAGTACCGCTGCAAAATCGGTTCGTTCACCTCGAACTCGCCTCTGATCTGGGACACGACTACCATCGAGTTGGTGAAGGCTCTTATATCTCGAATTGCTAACTCCTTGGCGAGACGTAAGCCGGCCACCATGGATTCGTACTCCTCCTGATTATTGGTAACTATGAAGAGGATCTCGACTGCTTTCTCGATCCTGGTTCCCTGATGGCTTACGAGCACGACTCCGGCTCCCACAGAATATCTGCCCGAAGCCCCATCCACAAACATCTTCTAGGACACTGTGCTAGAAGAGCCTTCCTCTCCTTCTACCTCGACCGAGAAGTCAGCAAGGAAATCTACCACCGCTTGTGCCTTGATTGCTACCCTTGGAGAGTAAGAAATATCGAACTCGCTAAGCTCTACCGCCCACTTTGCCAGCCTGCCAGAGTGCTCCACTCCATCCAGGATACTCCGTAGAGGATGATCGGAGATGACCTTGATGGAGTGAGCTTGGAAATACGGACGAAGCCTACAAGCCGAAACCACTAAAGCGAACACCAGCTTCTCCAAAATAGGGTACCTCGTCTCCGCCTGCCGCAGAACTCTACTGACATAGTAGATAGGAAGCTGCCTCTTGCCTTCCTCCCGAACCAACACCGAACTAACTACTTCCGCCCTGACTACCAGGTAGAGGAAGAGATCTTTATTACCCCGCGGGCCTTGGACAAGAGGAGCTTGTGTTAGCTGTTGCTTGAGCTTTCCGAAAGCCTCCTCACACTCCGCCGTCCGCTCGAACTTCTGATTCCCTCGAAGGGTCTTGAAGAACGGAGAGCACTTCTCCTCTGCTTTGGACAAGAAATGACTGAGGCCTGTCAGCCTTCCAGTGAGCCATTGAACTTCCTTGGGATCCCTTGGCGACGTGTGTTGAGACTATATTAGCCAGCAGGACACGTGTGTGTGAGACCGCATGTTTGGGCTTTCCCCATCGCGTTCCAGGTCTGGGTGTTGACCCCGGTGGTCCCCCCTTGTGTGGCGGAATATCCCCGCGGTCCTGTGGTTGGGGTTAGTCCCACATCGCTCGTAGAAGGCGATCCTTTGTGTTCATGTACCCCCGTCCCCCCTTACCATCACCTCGGGGTTTTGGGAAGATGTGTGGTGACGGGTGGTTTCCACACGACGCCATCTCCAGAATGGCCTTCATCTTGTCTAGATTAGGTTCCACCCCCTTGGGAGTAAAGAGATGACCTAGAAACTTCCCTCTTCCTGCACCAAAGACGCACTTAGCCGAGTTGAGTCGCATCTTGTACTTCCTTAGAGTAGCAAAAGTCTCCACCAGATCCGTTATGTGCTCCGCGACACTTTTACTCTTGACGAGGAGGTCATCCACATAAACCTCCACGTTTCACCCCTTCTGCCCCTTAAAGATTTGATCCATCATTCTCTGATAAGTCGTGCCTGCATTCTTGATCCCGAAGGGCATCATCTTGTAGCTATAGTAGCCGTCGCTGGTTATGAAAGAGACGTCACGATAGTCGGGGGGATGCATCCGGATTTAGTGATATCCTGAAAAAGCATCAAGAAAACTCATCACAAGAAACCCGATGGCGGAATCAACCAGCGCGCCGATTTGAGGCAATGGGTAGCAATCCTTCGGGTAAGCTTTATTCAACATTGAAAAATCGATACAAAGGCGTCAGCCCCCTCCGGGCTTCTTTACCATTACAACATTGGAGACCCGGCCTGGATACTGGATCTCCGAGACAAAACCTGCCTCCAACAGCTTCTCTACCTCCTCCCTGATCGGCTCGGCCAGCATGGCGGCGCTCTTCCTCTGCTTCTGTCGAACTGGAGCCACCGCAGGATCCAGGTTGAGGCGATGATAAGCAACATCGGCGTCCACTCCTGGCATCTTAGCAGGGCTCCATGCAAAGACATCAATATTGTCCTGTAGGCAAGCAGCCATCTCTATCTTCCCTCCAAGCGGCAGGGATCCTCCAACCTTTAGCAACCCTGGCTCTCCTCCTCGAGAGATCACCTGTATCTCCTCTACCTCCTCAACAACACACAACCCTTTATCCTTCTCCAGCAACTCTTCCAGCTTCTCTGCATCACCCATCTAGCTGATGATGCTGACAACATTCAAGTAGCATTCCCTGGAATCCTTGGGATATCCCCTGATCCTGATTTGAACATCTCCGCGATAGTACTTCAGGCACTGGTGATAAGATGATAGAACGGCCCTGAAGTAATTGATGAGGAGTCGCCCGAAGATGGCCTTATTACCGATCGGCGCGTCGACGATGATGAAGCAGCATCGGATCGACATCCCGCCGAGTGTAACCAGCAACTCCACTGCTCCCTCCAATTCCTTCTTCTCTCCTGAGAAGCCAAAGAGCGGTCCATCTACAGCTTGGACCCGGGACGCTTCCACCTAAAGCCCGACGAAGGTTCTTTTGAAGATGACATTCACCGAGCTACCATTGTCCGCGAGGATTCGGTCGATGGTGAAGTCCTCGATGGCGGATTGAATGACCAAAGCGTCATGGAAGGGGTTCTCATTCCCCAACATATCTTCCTCCGAGAAGGTGATCTCCTCCAATGGAGGCAGGGTCTGCGACCTCGAGGCGACGTTTTTCCGATAGATCTGATGGAGACTCCCCTTGCTGGAAGCTCCAAGCCCGGCCCCTCCATTGATCACGCCTACATGCCCACCTCCTGGGACATGTATCACTTCCCCGCGACCTCCCAGGTCGACTCGGTCCTCATTCCTCCTCCTTGCCGGAGCTTGGAATGCCACCTGCCCTACCGGGGCCTCCTGCTTCTGCTGCTCTCTTTCTACCGCTCCCGCCTCCAGCCTCCTCCTTGCTTCCCAAAACTTGGGGCAAGCCAAGGTCCCGTGCCCCTCTACCCGATGAATATCACAGTAAAGGGGAATCTCCGCCTCCTGGCGCATCGCTCGCTGCTCCCTCCAGCGTCGTTTATTGTCCTAGCGAGCGATGACCATCGTCTCCCTTCTTCCTCCTCCTCGGCCTCCCTCCTGTCGATTTCCATTCCTCCTCTCTTCCTAGTAATGTTGCCTTGCTGGTCTCCATTGGGGGCAATTCTCCGGATACTGGAATCGTCTTTCCTCCCTTCCTCCTTCCCGAGCTTCCGCTGGCCTTCCCTCTTCTTGACTTTGAGGCCTCTCCTGCCTCCTCTCTTCAACCCTCCTGGGTTATCCCTTCTTCCTTATCTCCTATCTCCTTGGTTCTTCCTTCTTCCTTTCCTCTCGCCTCTCCGACGTCCTCCTTGACTTCAACCCCGAAGGTCCCGCTCTCCCCCTCTGCGTCGCGATCTCCCCATCCAGCCTTGCTAAGAAATCCTTGTTCTTCTCCTCCCCTCGAACAAAAGTGTTCGCCTTCTCTATCATTTCTTTGAAAGATCTCGGGGGATTGGACCCCATCTCCAGACTGAACTGTCCTTGCTTCAACCCGAACTTCAGGGCCACCATCAAGGTGAAGCTGTCCACTTCTTCTACCTCCAAAATCTCCTCCTGGAAGCGGTCGATGTAATGACCCAAACTCTCATGCTGCCCTTGGACAATCTTGAAGAGGGTCATTGCTTCCTTCTTCCTCTAATTCGATGTCGGGAACCTCGTCATAAGGCCCCGACGTAGATCTGAGAAGTAGTACACGGGCCCTGCCGATAGTTGATGGAACCAATCCCTAGCGTTCCCCTTGAGGGTGATGTAGAAGAACCTGCACTTGAAGGCGTCGGACATGTTGCGGATGGAGACGACGTCTTCAAACCACTGGAGGTGTCTGACAGGGTCGTCTCTGCCGGAGTAGTAAGTGAGAATGGGTTCCCTGAACCCTTCTGGAACTGGTGCGGCGAGGATCTCGTCACAGAAGGGGCTCCTCCCTCCCTGGCGGTGACGAGTTTCATCCTCGCTGGAGACGTCGTACTCGTCATAGTGCCGAGTATCCCTGCATCTCGCGGGCGATATTGGATCCCGAAAACGGACCCCCTGGCTACTCGTCGGGTAATGTCGCGACTGCATAGGTCGCACTTCCCTTGCCCAAGCGGGCTCCTTTCCAGCTCGCCTCGGCGGCGCTTCCTCTTCTAGAGGTGTCAGGCAACGAGGAGAAGTCGTCGTGACCTCGGGGCGCTGAGCGAACCCGGCGAGAATGGTTTGCTAGATCTTCTTCGCGAACTCTTCAAACGCAGCCACTGTCACAAACTCGCCACCTCGCGCGGCGTCTCCTCCTCCCGCCGAGTTGCCGACCAACTCTCCTTGCTCTCCACCAATGGCCATCCCACTCAACTTCCAAACTTTCCTCATTGGCTGCGATCCACGCTCACCGCACCAAGTGTTGAGGCCAGGAAAATTTCTAACCTCAGAATTCGGACCAAAGCCGCCTAAGGTTACCGGCTCAGATGCTAGATCAGACGGCTAGGGTGACTAGGACGAAAAATCGGGTCAAACAGGACCCCAGATGTTGCGGCAGGAAGGTCCCACCACATACCCGAATACTCGAAAGGAGCAGCCCCTTCTCAACAAAAGATGGCCGAACTGGGTACGAGGGAAGCTAGCTGGCAAAGTTGCAAGGTCGCGACTTGCTCTCTTAGGAAAAGGAATCCAAAGGCTCAGCTAGTATCTCGAAAATGAAGCGCGCGAGTATCCTGCCGAGGATTTCAAGTGCCTCACCTCGTACCCCTGGGGTCCTATTTATAGGCAAATCCAAGGAGGGGGGGGGAGGGGTCATATTTATACCCCACCCCACTGGCGACTAGGCGACTTCCAGAAGAACTCGCATGGGCCGGACGAGTATCTCGCCTAGTCGCCTACCTGGCGAGTGTGCGAGGGGAGCTCGCCTATACTCGCTCAGGCCTTCCGCGCTCTTGAATGCTGACTTTGACTCCTGTCTTGACTTGTTGACCTTGACTTCTGCTGACCTAGCTGTGGTAGGAGCCACTCTCGTCGAATACGGGTTATACAAAGATCATCATAGGAAGGAGCAGATTAGAGGAGCTATAATAAACGCTTGAAGAAGACGGTTGTTTGAAGTCTTCAAGGGCTTGAGAAAGAGAAAATAGAAGAGTGAAGAGAAAGGTGAGACAATTGAAAAGGAGTGAGATGCATATTAGAAGCAGTCCTTAAGTAGGTTGGTTATTTCAATCATCTTTCTTTAGATGGATGACAACCCACTTCTTATTTTTACCACGTAAACAGTTAGGAGAAATAAAGTTGCGAATAAATTTGTGACTATTCGATATTTGATTTTTTCAAGAGACATGAGGATCCCTTGGCACCAAGGAGATGTAAAGTTCTTTTGGCACTTACTCATACACTTCCAATGCAAGCAGTTATCTCTTAAACTTTAAGTCCTAAACATATATGTGCTAATTAAGAAGTTCAGTTATTTTTTATGTCTTAGTTCTGAAGTCCTTCTAAATTGGAGTATTCCCGCATTTGAATCTTTTTAGCCATGTCTTTATTCCACAACTACTTTGTGGTGGGATTGGTTGTTATAGTGCATTTGAGGGATCCCAGTTTATCTAGGGTCTTAGGTTTCTTTCAATATAATAATTAACGTGAGTATAAAAAGGTGCTCTCATGCAACCCTTAGAGTGAAAGATTGCTAATGGACTGTACCAACAATCTTTAACGAAGTGTCCTACCTTATATAAACAATTGCACTGATTTTTCATAATGATGTTAACATGTATTTGTCGTTACATAGTGATATCGAGCACTATTCATGAACGTAGCTTTCCAGTTTCTTTATTTTACTAGCTTTAGGGCTGAGCATATTATTTAAAACTCGAAAATCATTCGAAAATTGAGCCGAATCAAAATCGGTTAAAATTGATTCGACTCAATTTGACTCGAATCTGATTTCGAGTCGATTTCGAGCCAGCCCTGAATCGCTCGAAATATGATTTGAATCAACTCGAATTAATTGAAAAATTTATTTATTTATTAATATATTCTTATTTTAAGATTAACAATAATAAAATTTAAAACTAAATAAAAAGAATGAAGGCTTTAGCCTTTAAGTGTTTCATTTGCTAAATTTATAGGTTGCTCAATTAAATTTTGAGCAATCTAGGAATAAAACGAAAAATTGCTCAATTTCGAGCCGACTTGATTCGATTTTGAGCCGACTCGATTCGATTTCGAGCCGACTCGGAATTGAGTCATTTCGAGTTGAGCCGACTTGAAATCAATTTCGATTTCGAACCGAGCCAAAATCGCTCGAAATCGACTGATATTAGCCCAAACTAGCTTCTTCCTAAGCCTTATGTTAGGGAGTCTTTTCGCACTAGGATGTTTCCCAAGAATTTCTTATTCAGCTAAAGGAGTTGGGACGCTTCTTGCATAATCATTATTAACATTAACTTTATTAGTCCTAGAATTTGATGGAACATCTCGTTGAGGGAACATATGAGCTTTTCCTTTACTTTTGACAAATACCACTGGGTTCTTCCATGCAAAAAAATTTAAAGAGCCCTAGTCCTAAATTCTTAAACCTTAGAGTTAGGTTTTCAGAGATGTCTTTCAGTTTGTTAAATCTACCATTTAAGAAATTTTCAAACTCCTTTGCTTTGTCATATTGATTATTCAACTCATAAACTTCAGTTTTTGAGGAGTCAATTTCCTCTTCAAGTTTAGAGTTTTGTACTCCAAAATCCCACTTTTCAATTCTATTGTTATCATCCATCTCTGTTGATTAAGTGATGTCAGCTCTTCCTTTTGATCTTTGATTTATTTCACTACTTTGTGATGAGCATGGTAAAGGACTTCAAAATCTCTTCTGTATTCAGGTGATATGTAATTAATAGTATCAAAATATTGTATTTTTTACCTGATCTTTTGTATCAACTTTTTCATGATTTGAGCCTTTGAGAATCATATTATTGATTTCAAATTCCTCAACCTCGATCTTCTTTATTATCTGAGCCGGAGGAGCTTTCTTCACTTTGGTTCCATATTTTAGTAATGAAATCTTTGTCCATCTTGTTCTTGACCCTTATATCCTTAGTTTACTCAAGAGAGATTAGAGAAGATCTTTCATTTCTTCTTTCATTAATGGAGCCTTCTGCTGACCTGGTGAGGGAGTCCCAATTTTTTTTGCAGATAAGTAATCACCCACTCATTGGAAAGTGTCATCAAACAGACAGAGTTGACATTAGAATGTTCATTTCCACAACATCATTTGTGCTAGCCTTCTTATCTCCTCATGTCCATTCAGCGTTGGGGTTGGCACTAATTTTCTAGTAGAGTCCAACCTTGATGGGATTACAAGAACAATTAAGATAGAGTCAAAAATATCCTCATCAATAGAATACATGTATAATATAATTCTAGATTTTCATAAGAAGAATTTATTTAAGTTACAGATTGGTGGTCTCATTTCTGTGTAGTCTCTATCTTGTAATATATTCATGTTTGTGATATAAACTTTCTCCCAGGTGATTAAATTCTTAGGGGATCTTGTTGATTCAGGCATTACCTTTTTTCTGATCATCAACCTCACTCTGATACCAATTGAAAGAGAAAGTAATCTCTTGAGAGTTACTCTAAAGTGGGGAGGGGTGAATAGAGTACTTAGAATATTAAACTATGTTTTTCAATTTTCATAGATATACATGACTATTTAGTTTATATGACACCAAAAAATTAAAACAACACATTAGAGTATATAATTAGCACAAAGAATAGAAAGGTATCGAGACAAAATGATAGAAAATGCACAATACAGATGAAATCAAATTTATAGTGGTTCCCTAAATGATTGACACTCTCTTCTACCTCAGTAGGAATACACTATCACTAGTGCTGAATATTTTGGCAAGAAGACTATTAGAATCAGAACTTTTAATAAGGTGTCCAGGAGCACTGAGTCTTTTGATAAGGAGACTTTTAAACAGTCTTTTGATAAGAAGACTCTTAGAACCAATAGTTGATGATAAGGTTTCTCCAAAATAAGGTAAGTTGTTGATAAGGAAGCTCAAACATTGAGTCTTTTGACCGGTGACTCTCAAAACCAAATCTGAATCCTCTGAGTAGAGATTATTAGGACTCCTTATAATTTGCACGAAATAAAGTTTCCATTGAATGTCCTTCAGTAGCAATATAACGCCCCGAAACTCAAAAGAGGGACGTGTAGCGTTTTGAGCCAAGTTTGGAACTTGGTAGGTGTCAAACGGCTTAGGACACGGGCGTGTCCCAGGGCCGTGTCGTGCTCGGGTTTGACGATGGTCATGTGGTCGACGAAATTGCAATCGACGATCGTCGAACAACGAATATGGCCTGAGACACAGGCGTGTCCCAGACCGTGTCCTACTCGGGTGGTTAGCCATGCTGTGTCGGGCGGTGGAACATGGTCTGGAGCCCAGGCATGTTCAGCCTGATACGGGTGTGTCAAATTCGACACGGGCATATCGAATACCCGTGTTCTCCTCGGTTTGGTGTTGTTCCTGTCTCGATGGAGGAACACCCCCCTCTACACGGGCGTGTACTGGATGACACGGGCGTGTCAAGCCTGACACGGGCGTGTCGAGAGCCCGTGTTCTTTTCGGGATGCGACAGTTTCAGCATCGAATAAGGCACACGGCCTTGGACACGGGCGTGTCACAAGCCGTGTTCGGCCCAGGTTTTGGATCTTAAGTGCGAATCGTGGCCGTCTGTTTCCTTCCTTTGGAATCCAAGGGTCCTGACTGATCCTGGCAGGGTTTAACCCGGGAATAGGGTTTAGAATCCCTTATTTCTTTTGGATTTTCTCTTTCTAAGAGTTCTAGAGAGAGGGGAGAGCAAGGAAGAAGAAGGAGGAGAGATCCGGCCGCCGGTGGAGCTTCTGAGCCCCAAATCGCAAGCCGAGTTCGGATCAACGGAGTCGAGGACGTTGCGGTGCTTTGCATTCGCGTAGATCTTCATGGCGCCGAAGAGGAATACTAGGGTAACTATTATCATCTTATACATGTGAAGTCCTCTTTTCCCTTGCATAGGAAGCCCGCTCTAAAGAGTTTGCGGTGAGTGTGAGGTGTTCCTTCGGGTAGACATGAATAGTCCCCGTTGTTTTGCATGTAGAGTCCGTAATCGAGAAACAAACATAGGCATGATGTGTGAAGCCTACCCGGACAAGTTGGTCTGGATCGGTGATATTGCATTGCATAAATGGCCGGCGAAGACTCCGCGCCGATGGTTGTTTTTCGGGTTTTCTACGCGGTAGATTGCAACAGGGAACCTTGGGGATTAACTCCAAGGTGCACCCGAAAGTGTTTGTTATGATCAATGCGCAACCTGTAAGGCAAATGTAGCAGCCTGCTCCTGTAGTGGAGCAGGTACCACTTCAAGCAGCGGAACCAAGAAGGGTGAAGCAAGTAGTGTTGGAGCCTTTGGTGCCTAGGAGAGCAACTGAAAGGCAGCTCAAACATATTATGGGCTTCAATCCTCCGGTGTTCTCGGGGACGGGAACCCCATCCCAAGCTGAGGATTGGCTCTCCCGAGTAAAGAGAGTATTGCTAGCTACTGAAACGGAAGAGTGACAGATGACCACCATAGCTACGTTCCTGTTGGTCGAAGATGCAAGGCTGTGGTGGGAAGGTTTGGAGTTACATCACTTGAGGGGAAGGCAACTTACGGACGTCTCGATGGAAGAATTTTCGAGACTATTCTTGGCAAGTTACCTTCCCTCGGCTCAGTGGATTGCATTGGAGAATTAATTCCAGAGGTTGATGCATGCAGAGATTAGCGTGGAAGAGTATCTCCACGAATTTACATGATTGGGTCGGTACGCTAGCTCTACATTCGCTGATGAGGAGCGTAAGACAAACCAATTCTATGAAGGTCTAAGGGATGACCTAAGGCTACTGCTCTCGGGGCCTATGACGCAGGGCTTCTTGACCCTGGTCAATACGGCCCGGTCGTTGGAAAAGGATCTGAGGAATGTGCAAGCGAAGAGAGACTCTGGTGCTTAGAATACAGAGTTCAAGGTACCGACTACCTCAAAGTTTGGGTATCGTAAGTTCCATAAGAAGGCTAGGACTTCAGGTCCGGCCCCTTCTTTCGGTGCTTCGGGGGAAACTACAAGCCGAACCCCGGGTGCATGCTATAATTGTGGGAAGCCGAGACACTTTTCTCGAGACTGCTGGAGCGGACGTACATAGTCCAAGAGGAAGTCGGGAGTAACCTATGAGGAGAATGGAAAGGCGGTGGAGTCAACCGCATCACATTATGCTCCGGAGTCTACAATCTTGGCCAGCAGGAGGCCATCAATCAAGCGGATGTGGTGACATGTACGGTTTAAATTTATAGCAAGTTAGTTTTTAAATACTTGTTACCTTACGCGTATTACCTTACCACTGCTTGTATAGGCTTTGTTTTGATTTGTGATAATCCGACGAGAGCACTCTTTGATACGGGAGCTTCGCACTCCTTTTTGTTCGAAGGATTTATATCGCGCATCGGAGTACCTTCTTCGATGACAAAGGACAAACTGGATGTGTTGTTGCCGAATGGGTGTTCGATGCGCGCGGATAGAGTCTGTGGCATAAAGATTTGTATTGGGAGTCAGGAGTTCGATTTGCAAGCATCGTTAGTACCGCTGGTGGAGTTAGACATGATATTTGATATGGATTGGCTCTCAGAGCAATAAGCATATATTGATTGCAATCGCAAGTAGGTTAAGTTGGGAACGAGTCGTGAGACGACGTTTGCAGGCTTGAAAGGTTAGAGCAAGACATTGATGTCTGCTCTTCAGGTGGTTAAGGCGGTTCGTGCTGGTGCAGAGCTATTCTTCACGCTAGTGGAGGCTTCGAAGCCTAAGCCTCCTTTGGACAGCATCCCAGTGGTATCTGAATACCCTGATGTGTTCCCTGGCGATCTCCCTGGAGCCCCACCTCAGCGGGAGATAGACTTCACTATCGAGCTAGTGCCAGGTGCGAAACCCGTGTCACGCTCTCCATATCGGCTAGCGCCTAAGGAGATGGAAAAGCTGAAGGTACAACTTCAAGAGCTTTTGGAACAGGGTTATGCGCGTCCAAGTTCGTCGCCTTGGAGCGCACCGGTCCTTTTTGTGAAGAAGAATGATGGAAGTTTGCGCCTCTGTATTGATTATCGAGAGCTGAACAAGTTGACGGAGAAGAACAAGTACCCGATCCCAAGAATTGATGATCTGTTCGATCAGTTAGTTGGGTCAACGGTGTACTCGAAATTGGATCTTAATTCCGGGTATTATCAGCTGAGGATAAGGGAAAGTGATATCCCCAAGACAGCTTTTTGTACGAGATACGGGCATTATGAGTTTACGGTCATGCCGTTTAGGCTGACTAATGCACCGTTAGTGTTCATGGATCTGATGAAAAGGACTTTCAGGGAGTACCTAAACCACTTTGTGATCGTCTTCATCGACGATATATTAGTGTACTCGCAGAGTGAGGAGGATCACTTTAAGCATCTGCATTTGGTGTTGGAGACGCTGAGGAGGAATCAACTGTACGTCAAGTTCTCCAAATGCGAGTTTTGGTTGTCCTCAGTAGCATTCCTTGGTCACATAGTCAGTGGAGAGGGAATTGTGGTGGATTCGGCAAAGATTGTTGTTATACGAGAGTGGCTTGTGCTGTCTACTGTAGCGGAAGTCCGGAGTTTTCTGGGGCTTGCCGGCTATTACAGGCGCTTCGTGGAGAACTTCTCGCGGATAGCGTTACCCCTAATGACTCTAACGAGGAAAGAGCAGAAGTTTGTATGGACACCGGAGTGCGCACGAGCTTTTGAGGACTTGAATAGTCGGTTGACCACGACGCTTGTGCTGAGTTCGCCGAGTGGGACCGAAGACTTTGAAATCTACAGCGATGCTTCGGGCAGTGGATTGGGTTGTGTCTTACTGCAGCATGGAAGTGATAGCCTATGGCTCACGTCAGTTGAAGGTGCATGAGAGGAATTATCCGGTCCATGGCTTGGAGTTAGCGGTCGTGATATTTACCTTGAAGCTGTGGAGGCATTACTTATAGGGGTGAAGGTCGATATCTATACTGACCACAAGAGCCTGAAGTACTTGTTGGATCAGAAGGATCTGAACATGCAACAATGGAGATGGATGGAGTTCCTGGGGGACTACACATTCAAGATTCATTATGTGTCTGGGAAAGACAATGCCGTTGCAGATGCGTTGAGTCGCAGGGCCCCAGCTCAAGACAACTGGTTGTCGGTTCATGACGATAGTTTGGTTCGGGAGTTGGAGGCGTTGGAGATCTCTTATGTAGACAAGCAGACTAGTGCTGAAGAGCTATTGAACAGGACTGAAGTTCAGTGTGACCTGGCTGATCGGATTCGGCAGGCTCTGGATTTGGATGGCCACATGAAGCAAATCATGGTTGAGGCTTTGGATGGGTCAAATTCCCAATTTGAGGTTGTGTATGGATTGTTATGGAAGGACAGTCGTTTGTACGTCCAGAATGTGGGCAAATTGCGGTGGGAATTATTGTATGAGGCTCATCATATCAAGTACTCGATTCACCCGGGGAGCACGAAGATGTACCATGATATGAAGAAATTGTTCTAGTGGCCAGGACTTAAGAAGGATGTGGCACTGTACGTGGCAAAGTGTCAAACATGCGCCTTAGTGAAGGCGGAGTGTCAGAAGCCTGGAGGATTCTTGAAGTCCTTGCCTATTCCGGAGTGGAAGTTCGACGATATTACAATGGACTTTGTGCATGGTTTGCCAAGGTCGCAGAAGGGAAACGACGCCATCTGGGTGGTCGTAGATCGTTTGACGAAAGAGTCGCACTTCATTTCGCATAGGAAGGATGATTTTGTGGAGAAATTGGCAAAATTATATGTGGATAATATTGTGCGGCTTCACGGTGTGCCCCGCAGCATCGTGAGTGACCGAGATGAGCAGTTTACGTCCAATGTTTGGAGGTTGGTGCAATAGATGTTGGGAACAAACTGAGTTTCAGCACGGCCTTTCATCCGCAGACGGATGGTCAGACCGAGAGAGTCAACAGGACGATGGAAGACATGCTTCGCATGTGCGTCCAGGACTTCGGGAAGCAGTTGGAAGATCACATGTACTTGGTGGAATTTGCGTATAACAAAAGCTACCAGGCGAGCATTCAAATGGTGCCCTTCGAGGCCCTTTATGGTAGAAGATGTCGCACGTCGTTACCATGGTTGGAAACGGGTGAGTCGAAGCTATACAAGCGGCAAGAAGTGGAAGATGCAACCTCGTTGGTACGAACCATTCGAGAGAGATTGCTAATCGCTCAGGACCGGCAAGCTAAGTACTATAACGCCAAGCATATGAACGTGGAGTTCGCTGTTGGCCACTGGGTGTACTTGAAGATTAAGCCGTTTAAGGGTGTCTCGCGGGTACGGCGCTTGAAGAATCTAAGTCCGAGGTACTTGGGACCATTTGAGGTTTTGGAGCGGATTGGCGAAACTGCATATCAATTAAAGCTATCAGTGGAACTAAGTGGTCTACATGATGTATTCCACATATCGGTGATGTGGAAGGCGGTGCAAGAGCCTTCGCAAGTGGTTGCGGTCGATCGAGTACCGGTTGATAATGGGTTGACGACGAAGGTCAAGCCTGTTCGCATTGAGGACTCGGAAGTCAAGCGATTGCGTAACAAGGAAATCAGGATGGTCAAGGTCCGTTGGGACAACTGCGGTCGGGAGGACCTCTCGTGGGAGCGAGAGCAGCCCATGCTTGAGGAGTACCCAGAGTTATTCCACGCAGGTACCATTTAAGTTTTATTTATATCTTTTCTTTCTGTAATTTCGGGATGAAATTCTTTTAAGATGGAGAGAGCTGTAATGCTCCGAAATTCAAAAGAGGGACGGGTAGCATTTTGAGCCAAGTTTGGAACTTGGTAGGTGTCACACGGCCTGGGACATGAGCGTGTCCCAGGGCCGTGTCGTGCTCGGGTTCGACGATGGCCGTGTGGTTGATGAAATTGCAGTCGACGATCGTTGAACAGCAAACACAACCTGAGACATGGGTGTATCCTAGGCCGTGTCCTACTCTGGTGGTTAGTTGTGCTGTGTCGGGGGGTGGAACACAGCCTGGAGCCCGAGAGTGTTCAGCCTGACACGGGCGTGTCAAATTTCACACGGGCGTGTCGAATACCCGTGTTCTCCTCGGTTGGTGTTGTTCCTGTGTCGATGGAGGAACACGCCCCGCTACACGGGCGTATACTGGATGACACGGGTGTGTCAAGCCTGATACGGGCATGTCGAGAGCCCGTGTTCTTTTCGGGATGTCATGGTTTCGACGTCGAATGAGGCACACAGCCTTGGATACAGGTGTGTCACAAGTCGTGTTCAGCCCAGGTTTTGGATTTTAAGTGCGAATCGTGGTCGTCTGTTTCCTTCCTTTGGGATCCAAGGGTCCTAGCTGATCCTGGCAGGGTTTAACCCAGGAATAGGGTTTAGAAACCCTCATTTCTTTTGGATTTTCTCTTTCTAAGAGTTCTAGAGAGAGGGGAGAGCAAGGAAGAAGAAGGAGGAGAGATCCGGCTGCTAGTGGAGCTACGGAGCCCCAAATCGCAAGCCGAGTTCGGATCTACGGAGGCGAGGACGTTGTGGTGCTTTTCATCCGCGTAGATCTTCATGGCACTGAAGAGGAATACTAGGGTAACGATTCTCATCTTGGACATGTGAAGTCCTCTTTTCCCTTGCATAGGAAGCCCGCTCTCGCGAGTTTGCGGTGAGTGTGAGGTGTTCCTTCGGGTAGACATGAATAGTCCCCGTTGTTTTGCATGTAGAGTCCATAATCGAGAAACGGACATCGGCATGATGTGTGAAGCCTACCCAGACAAGTTGGTCTGGATTGGTGATGTTGCATTGCATGAATGGCCGGACAAGACTCCACGCCGATGGTTGTTTTTCGGGTTTTCTACGCGGTAGATTGCAATAGGAAACCTTGGGGACTAACTCCAAGGTGCACCCGGAAAACTGGACAGATGTGCGATTCTGTCATCATGGTGGCCTGTGAGCCAACTTGCACATAACTAGGTTATGTAAAGTGTGTGATCGATTTGGGACTCGGGAAAACTTGACCCGCGCATATGGCTTAAATTGACATTGCAGTGTGAGCAACGGGTTAGGCGGAACCGTACCCGCTCTATGTCGTTCGGTACAAGAGACCTAAAGTACGTGGGACTTGTCGTTGGCATAGATGGAGGGTCTTAGGCAGTGGCCAGAAAGACCATAATGCTCACGAGAAATTGCCATCCAAGGGGCGGTGGTGAGACCGCAGACTTTGACCGGGTTCCCCGAGAATGTGCCCTGAGAGCACGGGGTGTGTGGCCGTGCGAGCCTACGCCTGCGATGATGTGCAAATTCTCTATTATATGGTTATGCTAATAAAGTGCAGGGAAGGAGCATCGCCACCCCGAGTTTAGGGGCGGGATCGTTATAATTTGGTCAGCATAGCTGACCGTTGTTTTTGTTTGCCATCGCTTCGGTGAATTGTTGCTTGCAGGTGCTGCAGAGCTGAGTGACAAATAGCAGGCAAAAGCCCTTGTTGCTGAGCCGTCCCTCGAAGGCCTAATTATGAGTGTTTTATTTTATTCTCATGTATGACCGGCCTGCGGGCCGAGGTTTGGAAGACAATTATATTTGAGTAAACTATTGTAAGGCCATAAGACCAAGTACTTGTGTATTTGTACGTTCATTCCTGTTGGGTTTTTGTAGTGAACATTTATGATGTTGGCTGGGTTCTTAATATGCAACTTTTAAATTGTCTCCGCTAGAATGTACTCTGTGTAGGACGTTGGTTATTGACAGGATGGTCTCCATTGCGTAACCTTCCGGTCTGTCTGTGGTATATGGCGTCGGGCCCCGGCCGGACCTACTTCTATATGCTATGCGACGGATAGGGAGTGCTACAAGCAATCTCTGAAAGAGCTAATCCATTGAACTTGTTGTGAGTTCTAGCTTCATATTTTTTTATCAAGATTCTAGAGGAGGAGATCGAATATTGATCTTCATCAATTACCCTTGAGACAAGGGTATATTATTTTGAATCTTCAGGCAGTAGTGGCAATTCTTCTTGATTAATTGTTAGAATTTTTGAGAGGAATGCTCCTTTAGTGTATTGCACAACCCTAAGAGAAGGAGAGAGAGAGAGAGAGTTTGGCTTTATTTGGTTTGGCGGTGGTGGATCGATCCGGCGGGTGGAAACGGAGTGTTCGAATCGGAGGGGGGAGGTGGCTTCTCCAAACGGAGCTTTTTGGAGTGTTTCTCAAGGCGGGTGGAAACAGAGCAAATGCTGCCGGATGTTCATTTGTTTACCCGCCTTCCGGCGGCATTTGCCCCAAACGGAGCGGCAAAACGCCAAACCAAATAGAGCCTTTTCTTTTTCTCAATAACTAGTCGTTCCTTTTTTCACAGCCTCATCAATCTGCAAAATTCTCTTTTATATATATTCATTCAAAATTCCTTCCAAAACCATAACATTAAATGGTCTGAATTATTTGTTTCATGTGTGTTTAATATCTTTCTTACAACAGGAGAGTAATAGTTGTATTCTATCTATAATTTCAACCCAACAAGTTCCAAGAAAAATGGTTGTTAGAGGCCTTCTAAGAAGTCAATGCTACTTTGAAAGATGAGGTAGAAAACAAAATTATATTGGTACTTTATTTCTCTAGGACCTTTCAACGCTTACTTTGAATAGAATAGAAGTCCTAAGAGTTGCTAGAGAATTAGACGTCGCTTTTGAGATTTTGACGTTGCTTTGAGATTTCAACGATGATATCTATGTAGCATACTTGGAGTACTTCTTGGCATTACGTTGGTTACTCTCTGCATTGCGTTGAAATACCTTCTAATTGTCGGAAGCGAAACTAGGCCCGGCGAACTCCACAGCTCCGGCGAGTACACGGCCCGGCGAGCACCACTGCTCCGGCGAGACCAACTTCGCGAGATGCTCCTCGCAAGCTTCACGCCCACGGCGAGATGGTCGCTGCTCGGCGAGTTGATGGGCCAGGCGGGACGGTCGCGAGTGCGAGAGCCTTCGCCGAGAGCTCTCCGGTGAGATGAAGGCTACAATCGCGGGCAGCGGGAGGGAATGGTTCCTGCGGGAACAAGCTGGCGAGTATTTAATAATACTCCCTCTCTCTCCAAAATATTCTCTCTTTCTAACTCTCTCTCCCCGCTGTCAATCTCTCTCCCTCTCGCTATTCCTCTCTCTCTCTCTTTCTAACTCTCTCTCCCCGCTGTCAATCTCTCTCCCTCTCGCTATTCCTGCGGGAACAAGCTGGTGCGAGGTGGGAGTTATTTCCCGTGGGAGATGTATGCGGGATCCTGTTGTTTTTCAACTCTTCTCACTCTCTCTCTATTAATTCTCTCCTGCGGGAGTATAGAGAGAAAAGAGAACTTTTTCACAATTTTTCAACTTTTCAGCCGGCCCTATTAGAATGAACAAACAGCCTATATATAGGCAATACACACCACTAAGAAAACGCCATGTGGCAGCACAATAAATGCTCACCAACTTCAACTTCTCTCTCTCTCTCCACTAGAAAACAAAACAAAACCAAATATTTATTGACCCGGTCAACTCTCAAAATAGCTCCAGCAAACTCCCCCTCAAACTTGGCATACCATGCCGAGTTTGCTTTTCAGCTTCAAGAACGTCTCTACTTTTAATGCTTTAGTGAAGATGTCCGCAAGCTGCTCTCCGGTTGGGCAATACACCACCTCCACTGTCTTCTGCTCCACTTGTTCACGGAGGAAGTGATACCTCGTCTCGATGTGCTTGCTCCTCCCATGCAGTACCGGGTTCTTCGCGAGCTGGATGGTCGACATGTTATCCACTAACATGGTCGTTGGCCCATCCACTTCATGATGTAGGCTCTCCAGAAGATTCCTCAACCAGATAGCTTGGCAGGTTCCTGCCGCAGCTGAAATGTACTCTGCCTCGCAAGATGATAGAGCTATCGTAGCTTGCTTCTTCGAGCTCCATGAGAATGCTCCGTTCCCATGTTGAAGACATACCCGGAAGTACTCTTCCGGTCATTCACATCACCGTCGTAGTCACTATCAGAGTAACCTACCAGCGTCAGCTCCTCGCCAGTTGAGTACTTCAACCCATGTCCTCTTGTCCCATTGATGTACCTCAGGATCCTCTTCGCCGCAGTGAAATGGTCCTCCTTCGGTTCCTCCATGTGCCTACTCACCACCCCGACCGCATACATGATGTCTGGTCGGGTGAAGGTCAGGTAGCGTAGACTACCCACCAAACTTTTGAACAAGGTGGAGTCCACCGCCCCTTCCTTCGATTCTTTACTCAGCCTCATCCCTGGATCTGCAGGAGTAGAGATAGGCTTGCTATCCTCCATCCTGAACTTCTTCAGAATCTCTTCAGCATACCTTTTCTGGGATATGAAGATCCTGTCTTCTCTCTGCTGCACCTCTACTCCCAGAAAGTAGCTCAGCTCACCCAAGTCCGTCATTTCGAACTCTCTCTTCATCATACCCCGGAACTCTTCATACATCCCAGCATTGTTCCCTGTGAAGATTATGTCATCCACGTATAGGCAGATAATCACCATGCCTCCATCCTTGTCTACCTTGGTGTAGAGTGCGTACTCATGCGGGCTCTTCTGATAGCCATGCTTCTGTAAGTAAGCATCTATCCTGCCGTTCCAAGCTCTAGCTCCCTGCTTCAGCCCGTAGAGTGCCTTGTCAAGCTTGCAGACCTTTCTCTCCTGCCCTTTCACCACGTACCCTGGAGGCTGCTCGATGTACACATCCTCCTCCAGGTAGCCATTCAAATAAGCAGAGACCACGTCCATCTGCATTATCTTCCACCCGTGATGTGCGGCTAGCGCGATGATCAGCCGGATGGTATCTATCCGCGCTACCGGTGCGAAGACTTCATCATAGTTCACTCCCTGAACTTGGCGGTAGCCCTTCACGACTAGCCTCGCCTTGTGCTTCTCCACGCCCCCATCTTTATTTTTCTTCACCTTATACACCCACTTCACCCCGAGGGGTTTGTGGCCTGCAGGTGCATCTACCAGCTTCCAGGTATCGTTCTTCTTGATGGAGGCGATCTCCGCATCCATCGCCTTCCTCCAGCTTTTCTCCTTCGCAGCTTCATCGTAGGAGCACGGCTCAACATCTGCAAGCAAACAGTATAAGGAAAAGTTGTTATGGGTTGCAGCCGTCTCTTCATAGATCTCCTCCAACCTCCTAGTCCGAGGGTGAGGACGATCATCCTTAGTTCCACTGGTACTTGCTCCACCGGATCCTCCTCTGCTCGAACTTGCTCCACTTGAGTAAGGGGTGAGAGCTCCCCCTGAACCTCCGCTAGGTGGTGATGGTGGCTCAGCTCCACCCATCTCCGCTTCAGCCTCTTCTCCACCTTCTTCCTCATCATCCTCGTAGAACATCCCCTTGGTGTTCTTCACCTCCTCATTCCAGCTCCAGCAGCTTCCTTCTTCAAACACCACATCTCGTGAGATAATGGCCTTCTCCGTCTCCGGGTTGTACAACTTGTAAGCCTTGCTCGCAGGAGCGTAGCCTACAAAAATGCACTTCTCACTTCTATCGTCCAGCTTCCTCCTCCTCTGGTCCGGGATGTGAGCATAAGCTACACACCCGAAGACCCTCAGGTGCTTCACACTGGGCTTCCTCCCACACCAAGCTTCAAACGGTGTCTTGAACTTCACACTCTTGGTTGGGCAACGGTTTAGCAAGTACACCGCTACCTGTACTGCTTCCGCCCAGTACTTCTTTGGCAACCCCTTGCCCTTCACCATGCTCCTCGCCATGTTCATAATGGTTAGGTTCTTCCTTTCCGCCACTCCGTTTTGTTGAGGCGAGTACGCCGCCGTCAGCTGGTGTGAGATCCCCCATTCTCTGCAGTAGTCATCAAACAGCCTAGAGGTGTACTCCCCTCCTCTATCTGTCCGGAGCACCTTCAGTGGTTGCCCAACTTCCTTCTCAGTCATCGCCTTGAACTCTCGGAACTTGTCCAGAGCCTCTGCCTTCTCCTTCAGAAAGTATACCCAACACTTCCTACTGAAGTCGTCGGTGAACGTGATGTAGTATCTGCTTCCACCTATTGAAGTAGTCTCAAACGGACCAGCAATGTCCTAATGGACTAGCTCCAGTTGCCTTGTAGCTCTCCGAGACTTGCCACCTTCAAATGTCTCCCTTCTTTGCTTCCCCTTCGTGCATGCCTCACATACCCTTTGAGGAGGTGTGATCATAGGCAGCCCTTCCACCATCTTGGATCCAGACAACAGCTTCAGGCCTGTGAACCCCAGATGCCCCATCCGGTGGTGCCACAGCCAAGCTTCCTCCTCTTCTCCTGTCTTCGCAAGACATGCCGTCTCCTTGGCATCCAAACTTAGAGGGAAGAGGCGGTTCGTCGCCATCTTCACTCTTACCACCTCTCTTCCTTGACTATCCTTCATCGCTAAGGTGCTATCCCTCAACAGGACGCGATAGCCCTTCTCCACCAGCTGTCTAAGACTTAGGATGTTACTCCTCAAGCCCGGTACATAGAAGACGTCGTTGATGAGCACCTCCTTCCCATTCATCGTCACCGCGATCACTCCTCTTCCTTCCACAGAGATCTTCGAGGCGTCGCCAAAACTGACATCTCCTCCATTCGGCTCAAGGCTGGTGAATAGCTCCTTATCACCACACATGTGGTTACTTGCTCCAGTATCTAGGTACCACACTCCATTCCTCCCTCCTGCAGCGCCTTGGATAGTAAGGAACATCATCGGGTCTCCACCCGTGTTGCTAGCCTCCGCATAGTGGTTGGCTTCACCACCTTTCCTGGGAGCCCACAGTCGTAACTCATATGTCCAAACTTGTTACAGTTGTAACATTGAGTTTGGGACATATCTCTTCCTCCTCTTTGACTTCTTCCCTGGTCTCTTCCCTGTCCTCTGCCTTGACCTCTACCTTGGCCTCTTCCTCTACCTCCTGCATCTTGCCTCCAACCATGATGTTGCTCTACCGCTCCCTGGTTGAACTGATTTCTTCCAAAATCTCTTCCACCTCTTCCTCCTCTACCTCTGCCTTGGTAGCCTCGACCACGCTGGCCTCCTCCCTCTTCCTGAACTTTCTCCAAAATTGAGTTGAGTCTGAAGTGCTTTCCCCAAGCCACTCGACTCCTCCTCATCTTGCACCATCCGATACTCATGTGCTTGTAGCGAGCCTATCAGTTCATCCGCCGTCATCACTGTGAGGTCCTTCGATTCTTCGATGGCCACCACCACGTGTCGGAACTTCTTAGACATAGAACGCAGGAGCTTCTCCATGAAGCTGACCTCGTCTATCGTCTCCCCATTTCTCTTCATCTCATTTGTGAGCGTCCGCAGACGGGTCACATAGTCGCCAACCTTCTCCGAGCTCTGCATCCGCACCATCTCATATTGTGCTCGAAGGGATTGCAACTTCACCTTCTTGGCCTTGTCTACTCCTTGCATGGAGCGCTGCAAAATCTCCCAAGCTTCCTTCGAAGTCTCTGCGTCCGAGATCTTCTCAAACGTAGCTTCAACCACCCCTTGGTACAAGATGAACAACGCCTTCTTGTCCTTCTTCTTGGTTTCTCTAACCGTCATCCTTTGAGCGTTAGTCAACGCGGCTTCTGCTTCGGCAGTAAGCACCTCGACACTTCTTCCACAACATCCCATAGCTCTTTAGAGGCGAGCAACACTCGCATCTGAATACTCCAGTTTCCATAGTTTGTTTTGCTCAACTTGGGGACCTGCCCCGGCATCCCGCTTCACATCTCCATCTCTTCTCTACTTCAAACCTTCCGACTCACCGTAAAGGTTTTCAACCTCGCTCTGATACCACTTGTCGGAAGCGAAACTAGGCCCGACGAACTCCACAGCTCCGGCGAGTACACGGCCCGGCGAGCACCACTGCTCCGGCGAGACCAACTTCGCGAGATGCTCCTCGCAAGCTTCACGCCCACGACGAGATGGTCGCTGCTCGGCGAGTTGATGGGCCAGGCGGGACGGTCGCGAGTGCGAGAGCCTTCGCCGAGAGCTCGCCGGCGAGATGAAGGCTACAATCGCGGGCAGCGGGAGGGAATGGTTCCTGCGGGAACAAGCTGGCGAGTATTTAATAATACTCCCTCTCTCTCCAAAATATTTCTTCTTCTAACTCTCTCTCCCCGCTGTCAATCTCTCTCCCTCTCGCTATTCCTCTCTCTCTCTCTCTAACTCTCTCTCCCCGCTGTCAATCTCTCTCCCTCTCGCTATTCCTGCGGGAACAAGCTGCGCGAGGTGGGAGTTATTTCCCGTGGGATGTATGCGGGACCTGTTGTTTTTCAACTCTTCTCACTCTCTCTCTCTCTATCTCTCTCTCTATTATTCTCTCCTGCGGGAGTATAGAGGGAAAAGAGAACTTTTTCACAATTTTTCAACTTTTCAGCCGGCCCTATTAGAATGAACAAACAGCCTATATATAGGCAATACACACCACTAAGAAAACGCCATGTGGCAGCACAATAAATGCTCACCAACTTCAACTTCTCTCTCTCTCCACTAGAAAACAAAACAAAACCAAATATTTATTGACCCGGTCAACTCTCAAAATAGCTCCAGCACTAATGTTGTGTTGAATACCTTCTGATGTTGCGTCAAATACCTTCTGACACAACTCTAAAAAGGCCTCTGTTTGTGCATAAGTTCTTCTGCTTCTTTCTCAGGCTGCATGAAGACATCTTGAATACTCAGTTTTTATGACTCAAATTACCCTTCTATGTAATATGGGTAATATCCTAATTAATCACTGTATATCAAATAAAGAGATTAGTTTTTTTTCAATAGATACTTTAGGATGGAGTGGGCACTTAGACCGTATAGTTTAGGTTGGGTATTGCATCCACAATAACCCTGATTTAAAGAAGCTCTCCCATAAGATAAGATGAATTGAGATTATATTTGAAGGTCTATTTGAGTTATGTGCGTGCAGAATTATATCGCTAAGTACAACCCAATATCAGATTATAGTAATTATAATAAATATTAATGTAAGTACTCGTAATCGAGCTCGACTCGTAATTATAAATTTATATATATAAATATTAATTATGTAATTATAAATATATATATATATCTTATATAATATTTATTTTCTATATATTTAATATTTTGTATTTTTATTAATTATAAAATATTTTATAATTAATATTTTATATAATATAATTATTTAATATTATATAATACTTAATATTATATAATATATTATTTTTAAACAGCGCTGCAGCGGGTGCCCTCCCTCGACAGGAAATGGCGGTGACAGTAAGGCTGCCACCGCCAGTGTGTTTTTTTTTGTTTTGCGGAGACGAAAATTGGCCGCATGCCGCTGTTGTACCGCTCTACCAAACAGACCCTTAATTACATGAAATGCAGGCTTTCAAATGCAAGAATACCTGGACCCACATGGATGTTCCAGGCCATTAGTCGGCCACTTGGGAAGCAGTAGTTATTGTCCACTCCTCAACTGAAAAAGTCAGTTGGTTTTTGCCAAACTGCTTCGTTGGGTCAAAATGAGCTCCAACCTATTCCAATTTATACATTTTCAAGAATCGTCTACATAAGCTTAATTTTACAAGGGGGAGTCTTTGTGTGCATGGATGTTATGAAATGTTAACATTGAAGGAGGGGTGTAGATGCAATTTTGAAAGTTAGAGGTGTGCAAGCTGTAATTTTACAAACTTCGAGGGGAGGCCCCGGTAAATAACCATATATCTTATCTATATAAAGAAATATACATATCTTGAGATATACCATACTTTAAATTTTGACCATTGTATCTCATCAAATAAATTCTATCACTACATGAGAGAGAGGGGGAGGAGAGAGAGGGGGAGAGAGATGGGAGGAGAGGAGAAAGGGGGCGGAGAGAGGGGGAGGAAAGAGAGAGAGGGAGAGAGAAAGGGAGAAATAGTAAGAAAAAGAGGGCGAGAAATTAATGTTTTTACATCAAAACTTACATTTTTTTATAAAATAAAAATTGTAATATCGATTTATATTTTTTACGATCATTTTGAGTACTCATATGTATATATTGCGGGTTTGTCCGCCTTGATGCGGGCGCAGCCCGCAACGACGCATCGAGCACGGGCGAAGCCCGTGCGGAGGCGGGCGAAGCCCGTGCGGAGGCTGGCGAATCCCGTGCGGAGACGGGCGAATCCCGCCTAAATGCGGGCGAAGGCCGCACGAGAGCATCGAGCACGGGCGCAGCCAGTGCGAAGATGTTCATGTGTGGTGTGTGTGTGTGTGTGTGTGTGTGTGTGTGTGTGTGTGTGTGTGTGTGTGTGTACTGGCATCTTCGAACGGGTTTCGCCCATTCTCAATGCGTCGCTGCGGGCTTCGCCCGCAACCAAGCGGGCTTCACCCGCTTGGCAACGACATGGGTCGTGGACGACAACATGTGTCATGGACTGCGACATTGGTCGTGAGTGTGACATTTGTAGTGGTGGCGATATTGTTCGTGGGCAGCGACATTTTTCATTTGCGGCGACATTGTTCATGGGCGGCGACAATGGTCGTGGGCGGCGACAATGGTTGGGGGCGGCGACAATGTTCGGAGTTGGCTACATTCTGCAGGGGCGGCAATATTTTTCGGAGGAGGGGGGGCGATAATTACTAATATGTATGGATTTTGATGATTTCGTAAATCACTACATCACAATTATTATTGAACAAATCTTATTTCATTTTGACAAAATGTCTGGCTAATTAAAGGAAATTATTGAGCCTTTTTTTAATCCTATTATTGCAAATTCGAAGGCAGCGGTACTTAAGGAGTAGAGAGCAAACAAAGGCTACTATAAGTAATAGAGAGCAAAAAGTTTTTGGACTTCTTAAAACCAACAACATCTCATTGCGCATCACAATTACTATTTTGCTGAAAAAATGTGAACATCAATATGGGGATGCAGTCTCCTTGCCAAAAACCTAGAAATTCTAGGAACTAAATCTACCTACACATTATGCGAAAGCATAAAGCATAATCGGACAGTGTCATTTGCATATGAGAAATGAATTTTGAAAAGAGTTAAATACCGTTTGTACAATAAGACAGCAGAAAAAAAAAGAACCTCAAAGAACTCCGGATACCGTCGGGCTTGAAAAATCTGGACTTAAAAAAAAGATCCTCGACAATAATTTTATTTATTTATATATAATATTGACTTAAATTATTTTTCATGTGCATGTTCATGCTAGCTAAATGTAAACCATAATAATATGACTCAAATGTTGGGTGATGTGACACAATTGAACCACCAAAAATTGCTCCAAAATTTTCCCAGCACTTATAAACAAACAAACAGCCTCTTTCCCAACAGTTGAAGTGTAGATAACTTGAAAATTGAGTTCTGATATAGGTCTTTAAAGTTCAAACCTAAATTCTTTTTAGTGGAGTTGAAAATAACAATTATAACTAAAACTCTCCGCAGATCTTTCCTAAAACTTATGTGACAAATCTTTTACCTGCACCGGGATCGTCTCCATTTGGGGCGAACTGGAGGGGTCCAGTTCACGGCCCTGATTTCGCCTCCAAAATCGGACGGCAGAGAAGAAGTTAACTCCACTCGCGGGGCCCACTTGCCAGATCAGCTGCGAGTGGAGTTCCGTCGTCCGATTTTCCAAGCGAAATCAGGGCCGCGAACTGGATCGCCTCCAGTTCGCCCCAACTGGAGAGGATCCGCGTCCCTTTTACCTCAGGTGCAGAAAACTCGGTCGTCGTAAAACCAATGCTCTGCCCTTTGTACCTATATCAGTTTTATGGCATTTGAGATTGTATGTCGTAAAAAATAAATCGATTAATGATAATTAGTTTGAAACATACCGATTACGATATTGGTAACATATTTTATTCTCGTATATTTGTGACAAATTGTGGAAATAAGTTGGCACAACATGAAATAATCATAAAAAAAGAAATTGCAGTATAAACTAAATATAAAAATGTGTAGATTGTAGATTTATAATAATGCATAAAAAAAGATATACTGTAACATCTGGAATTTGAATTAGTAAAAGGTTGTAAAGCGGTAAATGATCCATGAAGGTATAAAACATAAATATAAATTATGTGTTACACCTAGTTAGAGAAAAATTAAGTAAAGAATATAAAACACAACTGTAAATGGAATAAGAGAAATTATGAGCATACCGACGCTCATCGAACATTAACTGGGTAACATTCACATACAAATGAAAATGACGAACGAATCTCGTGTTATAGGACCACTAAAGAAAGAAAAATTTCGATAAACTCATGATAGAGTCTGACACCGTTGGGCTTGAACAAAGGTTCTTAATACCCGCATTACGATGTGGACACAACTGATGAAAATTCTCCGAGCGCTTTCGTATAACATGAGGGCATTGTTGGTAAAATGAAACGTTTCGTAAACATGAATGTTTGGTAAAACTGATTTCGTATAACATGAAGGGCTTGCTGTTTCCACAGACATCAGGACCAAAAAACTAAACTGATTCAAATGTTGGTCTGCTACAAAAAAATTTAAAATATGAAGGGCATAAATGGCAGGTCGTTGAGGAAAAAAAAGCAAAAATTGGTCTTCATATTTTGAAGAGGCACAGGTTCACCAAAATGAACTTTTAAATAAGTGCTTTCAAAGAAATCTGACCGCATTACTCCATGAAATGCTTCAAACAGCACCTTCATTGATGCGGCACTCCATAACCTAGCAAGATAACCGCAACTTCAGAAATTCTAGGAATTTTCAAAAATAAAAACAGAATGCGACACTCAATAACTGCACCTTCATGAATTCTCCTAGCGCTATTATTATGAACCCATCCTTAGCAAGATATTTAGACAATCACCTTCTTGCTTGCGGAAACATTTTACATCAAATAGAATGTGAAACGTATCAGAAGGGCATAAAATGAGAGTCTAAACATATAGAAATGATAGTTAATAATGTCTATATTTGGGCCAAAATCAGCACCTTGCGAATCATGAAGGGCATGCAATGGAAACATACCGTCAGCGGGGGAGATGGTGCCGTGAAGGAGATGACGACGAAAGTGAGCTGGAGATGGAGTGTCATAGATGTGGTCAAGCGCCAATCGGAAGAAATTGCGGGAGATGGTGTTGCGACTGAAATCGATGCAGCTGCTGCCGTGCGGGTGTAGATATGAGGAGAACCCTGTCGCTGTTGCTGCTTCTGCTTTTCTGCCACTACTGCTGCCGTGCTGGACCGAGTCTGTTGTTGCCATGTTGGACACCAAAAAGCGCTGGGAGAGCCATGTCGCTACTGCTGTCGTGCTGGAACGAGGCTGCAGCTGCTTTTGCTTTCTGCGATTTGATGGAACATTGCTGCGGGAGGAGGGTTTCATGCGTTTTGCTTTCCAGCAAATCGGTGGCGCCTGAAAGGACAAATTTCCAATATAGCCTCATTAATAATTGAAAGTATGATATATCCCCCTTTTCATAAACTCTCCTCCTATATCCCTTCAATCATTTGGCTGACACAAAACAGCAGGTTTGTCGGCTGTTAAGAAATTAAATAGTAATTTTTGGTTTTTTTGAGGCTTTAATGAGATATTTAAGGATTTAAAAAATATTGTAAGTGAAATTTTTTAATAAGCATTCCAAAACACGAAATAAGCATTCCCAAAATAAGAAATAGCATTCTCATAATTCATAAACATTCTCAAAATAAGCATTCTCATAAACGTTCTCAAAATAAACATTCACATAAATATTCTCGAAATAAACTAAAGAAATAGCAACTGTATTCAGCAACTGCATTCAGCTATCGCATTCAGCTACCGCATTCAGCTACCGCATTCAGCTACCGCATCCATAACGCCTGAAAAAAAATAAAAGAAAACATTATTAAAAAAATTATTACACAGGTTATATTAGTAGATGATTTGTACACAAAAACATTAAAGTCTTACCTTCGATTTTCTGGATTTGCGGGATATATTGTTCGATTGTGTCCCAATTCTTTACAAATACCACATCTTTTATTACTACGATCAATGTGTTCATCCATTGCATTATGATGTCGGCGAGTTTGGGGTCGTCTAGTCATTCGTATTAAAGTGGGTGGTTGGAGCTCAATAATACCTCGTGTTGCGTCTAATGGTTGCCACCCGCTAATATGTGGAATACTATGGAAACTTCCACTATATGTACTTTTATAACTAGATATTGTATAAAAGTCTGATACAAGCTCCTCATGCGAAACACGTTTAAATGCAAGTGAAGCAATTATATGAGCACATGAGACATGATATAAGACCATGCTATGACAACTGCATGAGCATCCATCATCACTTAGCAATACACAATGTGTTATATCTTTATCATCATAGCATAAAAATTTAGTACGATTTATCTGAACTGGCCTACATAAATTTCTTGCAGCCGCTTCTCAGTTACCTAGCATTGTTAACACTTTAGGCACAAATCTTGACACTGTATCACTTTCCCATTTTTTCGCATCTTCCCCTCTTTTAAGAAATAATGCAATACAGTGATAAAATGTAGCTGATACTAATGCTTGTATGGGTAAACCCCTCGCTCGTTTAAGTACTTCATTGAAACTTTAGCTCGCGTTTGTCGTCATAGTGCCATATCTAGCACCACCGTCATATAATAAAGTGCATTTTTCAACATCCTTAGTCACCAACCAATCATATGCTCTTTGATCAATGTTTTTAATATTTTCCATAATTTGTGTAAATGTTACAAAATCTAATGCATTCCCCGCCCAGTACATTTTATCGCACAACATGTCAATTCCATTCAAACAAAAGCCTTTAACAGCTTTTTTAAAATTTTCACGTAAGTGATGCAAACAATGTCTATGTTTCGCATATGGAAGCTCAGATGCAACTCCTCGAATTAAGCCTGCATGTTTGTCACTGATAATACAAAGGTTTGGACGACTAGCAATAACTGGAAGCAACTCTTTAAGCCGATTTAAAAACCATTCCCACGATTCATTACACTCTGATTCAACAACAGCAAATGCTAACGGGAAAAGTCCATTATTAGCATCTATACCAACGGCTATCAGCAAAGTACCCCAAAAACGACCCAATAAAAATGTTCCATCAAGGCTAAGAACAGGACGATAGCTAGCCCATCCCTCAATTGAGGGGCCGAAAGCCCAAACTAATCTTTGGAATTTATTGTTTACAGAGGTATAAACATCATAGATTGTACCAAGATTATACAGGTAAACTGTATCTAGATATCGAAGTAAAATTTTATAAGATTCAGACCAACCCCCAAAAATAGTTTTTATCGCTTTCTGTCTGGCACCCCATGCTTTTTTGTGGCTCCTCATGATATTAAATTTTGCATTTATCCGACCTCTTATCTCGCTCGGTTTAATGTTTATTTGTGTTCGAAGTACGAGAGTAATAAATCTTGCAATAAATCTTGTAGTGCATTGTCTGTGATCATTTTGTATGCTCGCATTTGTACAGATATGGGAGCCAGAAATTTTTGAAATCAACCAACCACCTCCGTGTTTTTTTGAAACAATAACTCTAAGTTTTCATTGACATGGTCTGCTAGAATGCATGTTCTCTAAGCATACTAGGACTATCCTGCACTGATTTCACTGAAATGTTTTAAATTGAACATGATTCTGTATCGACCAAGCACTAATACTGCATTGCATCTCCCATTTTGTTTTTAAAAAAGTTCCAACTTGTAAATCGTGAGGTATTACAAAGTCCATAATTTGGTTATCTTGTGAATGTTCTCCGTCAAAATCCTATTCAACCTCCCAATCTTTTATTGTTTTGGCAAATTGAATGAAGGAATTATCAACAATAACGCGATCAACCCAACTACGATTAACAAAAAATGATCGTTCAAATATTTCTTGAACTTTATTTTGAGTTTCAGAAATATTTTCATCATCATCATCATTATCAAGCGAGTCGTCACTGTTGTTATCATCCAGTTCATCTAAATCAAACTCTAATCCTTGTTGTTGATACACTTCGCATTCATCAAGTTCAAATTCAACACCAAACATTATTATAACACCTCAAAAACACTGAATTTAAAAAGAGAAATAAAATATTTATTACTAACTAATAATATTTGCTATTAAATCATTAAAAAAATTAAATATTAAAATAATTAAATTACTAACCTGTAGTTTGTAGAGAGCAAATCCTTATGTAAAGATATGCAAACCTTCTTTGTGTGGTTAAATATGAAGCCATATGCTTTCTTTTATAGCCTATCAAGCATGTTGAAAAAAATTTTAGGCAGTGTGGGACAAAACATTTTAAGAAGTGTGAGCCGCATGTATGCGTTACCTTAACATGCTCCAACGATAAAAAATTATTCACATAAACTAGCTCATTCATCTTATTCACATAAACATCCTTAAATATATCATTAAAGCCTCAAAAAAACCAAAAATTATTATTTAATTCCTTAACAGCCGGCAACCACTGTTTTGTGTCAGCCAAATGATTGAAAGGGGGATATACTCATACTTTCAATTATTAATGAGGCTATACTGGAAATTTGTCCCGCCTGAAATGAGGAGTGTTTCCTGTAAATCTGCTTTTGCTTTCTGCGATATGAGGAGAGGTTTCTTGTGGTTGAGAATAGGACAAATCTTCAACCAGCTGGAGCTATTATGATGGAACATTGACCAAATCTCGAAGCAGTTGCAGCTATTAATGTTGGAACATTGACCAAATTTGACCGCCGAACTTCTTTTGTAAAGATTTGATCAAACAATTGAGAATACTCGGATGGTGTGCTTCAAGATATCTATATTCTTTTATATATATTATATATATATATATATATATATATATATAATATATATATATATATATATATATTATTTTAATGACTTGACATATATTATAATATATTTCAAAAATATTAAAATACAATGTCCATTCAAGTGATTACACTATTAAAAAATTAGAAGTAACGATGAAAATACATTTAAATTCAAAAAAAAATTAGTAGAGCCCCTACACCTACTATGGTAGGTTGTCATTAGGCATGTCAGCGGTCTATTCAAGGAATGTTATCATTAGGCATATCAGTGGTATTTTCGAGGTGATGACATTAAATCAATCAACTTTATTAAAGTCAAAATTAATATTTTTACGTCAAAACGTATATTATTTTACAGAATAAAAATTGTAATATTTATGTATATTTTTTACGTCAAAACTAATGCTCGAAGAAGGGAACTCTACAGATTTCGACAAAGCATTGATGCGTATACGTCTGGTAAACTACTACAACACATACAATAAAACTACTCAAAGTAAACTACAACTACAACTCTCCATCCAATTATTGTCCCGGAAACAATGCAGAGCAATTGCCAAACCCAACATCGACTGTTGAAACTTTGCTTTCACCTTATATACCAACAGTAGAAGGTCTCATTTCATTTCAACTTACTTGCGCATGCAATTGCAACTACAAACAACACATACATAAAACACATAAATTTTTAAAAAAAACACTCCTATTGTAGCTACTCCGCAACAACAAACATTTCGAACTCAACGACGACGATTAGAACAAACTCAAACAAGAGCCCCCCATCTAGGTATATGCCACTTTACCCCAAAATATGATGCTCATCCTTTACAGTTCTAAAATAACTACCACTTTGTCCTCTACATGCATGTCAGATACAACAACTGAAGAGGATGGACAAAACATGACAAACGAAACCTTCTTACCCCCTCAACAGCTCGACGAAGAGGAAGACCACCGATACAAACATCGACTACAAACCGACAAGATGCAGCACCACAAACTTCTCGACCTAGAGGAAGGCCGCCAATATACACATCCACTGTACACCGTCGTGAATCGAATACTGCCCGCCGCAGGGATATCCGACGAGGCCAACAAAGTAATGATACGAACATCAATCTACAAAATGACAGTACAAGTGCAACGACCGACAACAATGAAAGGTCAACAACACTTGATTCATCTACAACACACAGTAAGAATCCATCCTCACACATGCAAAGCAAACGTGCAAACACGAATTGTTATCGGTGTTACTCACACAGTCATCTGTTTCTATTACTGCACAGGAAATACTACTACTCACGGTTCCAGTTACCATTTGAGTGCAAGAAATTATTACCCAGCACTAGATATTTCTGCGGCCACTCTACTTTCTCCAACTATTTGCCGTCATTGTCGTGCTAAGCTTTTTCACAACGAAAACAATACACTATGCTGCAAATGAGGTTTGTTCGATGTGCCAGATATTCCAGTACCACTAGAGCAACGACACGAGACTAATATGTCGTAGGTTTGGAAGAAATATTATCGAAGCGACTATATTGGTAGGTCATTTCAAGGGTCTCAGGATTTTCATTCCACGCATACCGCTTAAAAGCGCAGAAGATTACAAGATGCCGTTCGAATTGACGAGGAAACAATTTCCTATCAGATTGAGTTTTGCATTGACACTTAACAAATCTCAGGGTCAGACAATTGGAAATGTCGGAATCTATCTTCCAAATCACGTCTTCAGTCATGGTCAACTATATGTTGCTTTATCAAGAGGTGTTTCAGCATAGTCCACAAGAGTTTTAGTAAAAAACTATGCTATCGAAGGTCATGAGGTGTGTACACGAAGAACGTCTTCTTCAAAGAGATATTTGATCGGGCCGATCCAACGACGTCAAGAAACACGGTATGACGAAGCCCCTTCTTTTGGAGCCCTCATTAATGATATTATATGATGAACTCATTTTCTTTTACTCCTTCATATTCTCTCACAGTTGTAGAGCAAAAAATCAATAACTTGACGTACGCGATCAGTGCATAAATTTCAGTAAACATGCATATAACTAAAGGCTTGCTGAACTGAGTCAGGTATGTAATTTGATATATATTAAGTCGGTAATATCTTGATTGTTATGATTTACAGCTAAGCATGCATTTCTATCGGTATTTACTCTCTTGATTTATCACTAGCGTTATCCATTTTTGCTTGCTTTGAGTCTTTTAAAGTCATTGACATTATTTGTTAATCAGCATGCTTTAATGTTTAATTTTTCGGAATGCTTTCATTCATCACCAACTGCTAATAGTTAGGATTTACTGCTGGGAGACCCCACGACAAATGTTGCCCCAACGATAAATGTTGCTCCCCCGCCGAATGCCTCTCACGACAAATGGAGCCCCCACGACGATCGTTGCCCCCATGAAAAATGTCGCCACCCCGCGACAAAAATCGGCCCCATGACAATTGCCACTCCCACCACAAATATTGCCCTATGACGACAATTGTCACCCCCACGACAATTATCGCCCCCACAACAAGTGTCGCACCCCACAACAAATGTCGCCCCCATTAGAAATAAGTATCACCCTCACATCAAATGTCACCCCCACGATAATTGTCACCCCCACGACAATTATCGCATCCACGACAATTGTCGCACTCCACGTCAAATGTCGACCACACGACAATCGTCGGCCCGACGACACATGTCGATTACACGACATATGACACCCCGACGACAAATGTCGCCCCGACAACAAATGTCGCCCCAACGACAAATGTCGCCCTGACGACACGTCGCCCCGACGACATATGTCACTACCACGACAAATGTCGCATCCCCGCCGAATGTCGCACCCCCGCCGAATGTCGCACCCACCGCCAAATGTCGCCACCCCCCGCCGAATGTCGCACCTCCTCCCGAATGCCCCCCCAGGGCCGAATGCCCGTGCCTGTCACCCGTGTGTGTAATATATATATATATATATATAATATATAAATTATATATATATATATTATATATATAATATAAAAATAATATATATATATATATATATATGTATATATATATATAATATATACTCTAAAAAGATATATGGTAGTCTGCCAATAAAAATGAATTCAAAAAAGGCTAAATATATGGGCCGTCGGATTTGATAATTTTATTCCTAAGTCGTTGGATTTGGGACTGCAAATATCGGGTTTGGTTTGCATGTAAAAAAACACCCAAAAAACTCAAAACAATCACTTTCCTAAATCCCACGCTCGCGCCAGGACTTCGCTTTTAGGAATCCCGCATATCTCCGCCGCCGGCGGCGGAGATAACCGTGCATTTAGTTTTTTTTAATTAAAATTTTTACAAAATTTTAAAAATTAATACATGCATAAAGCATTTAAAATAATTAATAAAGAAAATTTATATATATAAAAAAGGTGCAAAGGCGTTGGGGCGGGCGGAGCCCGCCGTTGCAGGCCGGGTACTGTCGCGCGGAGCCGTAGGGCAGGAGGCGGGTGGAAGCCCGCCAGCGGGCGACACTGGGGGTATTGTCGTCAGGGGGCGGGCGAAGCGCGCCGTCGCCGGTCGGGTACTGTGGCGCGTGGCCATCGGGCCGGAACCCCGTGCCTGTCACTCGTGGTGTGCCTATATTATATATATATATATATATATATATATATATCCATTTTTCTTTTACTGTTGGTTTGGGGTTTTTCAGCTATTTAGGCTTTCGGACAGGTTGTTGTAATTAATGTTGGTTGCCTTGGTTCTACTGCAATTAGACTTGCGATCCTCTATGGTTTTGAGCGTTGGACTGTGAATTGTGTACATGAATAAAAAATGGGAGTTGCGGAGATAAGAATGCTTGGGTAGATTTGTGGACACACAAAACTGGATAAAATTAGGAATGAATGTATCAAGGATATGACAGGAGTAACACCAATTGCAGTGAAGATGCGAGAAGCTCGACTAAGATGGATTGGACACGTATAAACGAGACCATTAGAGACACTTATTAGACGTTGTGAGAGTATTGTAATTTTTGGTTTGGATTCAAATTTGAAAACGCCATTAAAAAGAGAAAAAAAAAAGAATAATGATTCCCGGCCTATTTCCTTTTAGCCAGAGATCTATCCCTCTCACTCTAGCGTGAGCAGCACCGCCTTTTAGGAGAAGCAGCCGCCTGAGTTATTTTCGAAGGAGACCGCGACGCCCCAGGTTTGTGTTGAAGGAAAGCCGCCACCTCCGCCGGGGCAGTCGGTGGTGTGATCCCGCGCGGCGGCACCGGCTTCGTTTGTGCTGATCTCGTTGTTCTCGCCTTATTTATTCCTCCCATGTGGAACCCTCGATGCATTCCCGGCTTTAGAGATCATAGTTGGTGGTCTTGGAGAAGTGGGTGTTTGCCGGTCTTGGAGGAGATGTTGTGGTGTGGGTGTGACGGCGAAGGCTTCCAGTGGTGCAGTGGCCTTGCCGGAGTTTTTCTCCGACGTTGAGGGCGTGGCGGCGAAGTCTTGCAGGAATGTTGTGGCCTTGACGGAGTTTCTCTTTGGCGGTGCAGGCGTGACAGCGAAGACATGCGAGAGTGTTGTGGCTCACATATTTTTATCTGACCTTAGTGACGATGCTCTTGTATGAGAAGGATACAGTGAAGCTAGTGGAGATTATGATCGCAGTATTATCCAGACAGATATTAGTGGGCCCTACTACTGGGGGCGGTCACATCTTGGCAGCTGCGGATGGGTAAGATGAGACAGTTTGACAAGGGATTGAGTGGAGCACGATCTCGATCCAGGACAAAGGAGGTTATGGTATTTTACCATTGCAGTCAGTGCTGTCGCACAAGAGATTGAGTTCGCAGCGTGCAAAAAGGTCTCGAGACCGGGGTGCGGACATGGTGACAGCTGGGTCAGGGTGCAAAGTGATGATGTCCTCACCATCATTAAGAGTTTGTGCGACTCTGACAGCTAGATGTTTGACATCACTGAACGGATTGGATTCAGGTGACTACAGTTTTGTGGCCCGAGGTGGAGAACCTGGTGGTGAAGTGAGTACCATGCTCAGGAGAGCTATGCAACGTGGTAGTTTGCACCGGCTGATGCAGATCACAAAGTGAGGGGGTGTGTGCATGATTTCTACGACTGACATGGTGGATTGTCGTGATGGTGCAGTGGATCATCCTTCTGGGACTCGGGTTCTGCAAGTCAATTTCTACGATTAGGTTGCGACGATGTTCACGAGTTTAACCAGAGCAGAGATGAGCTGACAGGAGCAGGTCGGCTGATACCTAATACTGAGGCGGTGCTACATGCAGAGTTATTTGGTGCAGTTATTGTTATGTGCAGTGAGTGATTCGTGCAGGTGGTGGTTTTAAATCCCAAACCAAGATACTGATTGTCATTTTTGATTGGGATTCAATTTGAAAACACCATTAAAAAAGAAAAAAAAGGAATAATGATTCCCGTTTTCCTATCTCTCCCTCTCTCTCTCTAGCGTGAGATGCATCGCCATTTTATGAGCTTTATATTTATGCGACCTTCTTCGCACGGGCTACTCCCGTGCTCAAAGCTCTCGGGCGGTCTTCGACCGCATCCAGGTGGGCTTCGCCCGCCTCCGCACGGGCTTCGCCCGCCTCCGCACCAGGGCTTCGCCCGCCTCCTCCGCACGGGCTTGCGCCCGCCTCGGCACGGGCTTCGGCTGCCTCGGCACGGGCTTTCACCCCCCATGCTTGATGCTCCGAGCGGCCTTCGGCCGTATAGAAGCGGCCCCCGCTTCCACGCAATTCAACGGCTCGGCGCCGCAACAGTTACTCACGTCCCCGCATTTCACCTGCTCGGCGCCGCACCGCCACCCGCCGCCCCGTGGCGCGTATGCAAACATAGGTCGACGCGGCTGCGAGTGCGGCTCTGGCGCCGAAGCCGGTGGAAATGCGGGGACGCGAGTGCCGGTTGCGGCGCCGACCATTGAATTGTGTGGAAGCGGGGCCCGCTTCTATGCGGCCGAAGGCCGCTTGGAGCATCAAGCATGGGCGAAGGCCGTGCGGATGCGGGCGTAGGCCCTGTGGAGGGGGCGAAGCCCGCCTGAATGCGGTGGAAGACCGCCCGAAAACTAGGAGCTTCGGGTTGAACCTGTGCGAAAAAGCCCGTACATATATATAACTATTTATGAATTTATTAGTTGTGAATTTGTTGTAGAATAATGGAATTAGCTATAAATATAAAAAATAGAAATAATATTGTAGTCAGGAATCTTTTAATAATTGGATGTACAGTTTAAGTTGTCGAGTTAATATTGGTGTTGTATATGATAGCTTAGTATCGCAGACATATAAGATATCCATTATATGTATTATATAAAGATATCCGTCTTAAGGACATGGGCACTGTAGCAAAGGAATATCTTTATATAATAGATATACGAGTGACAGGTACGGGCCTCCGAATCTCGTACTCCGCGCGACAGTATCCAGTCGCGGCGCTTCGCACGGCTGCCGGCGAGCCCCCCGCCCCGCCACCGGCGGGCTTCGTCCATATATAATATAATTTATACTATATATTTATATATTTATCTATACTATATATTTATATAATATAATCTATACTGTATATTTATATAATATATAATTATACGAGTACACAAAATTTTTTTTAAAAAATATACATATATATTACAATTTTTATTTTGTAAAATATATATGTTTTGACCTAAAAATATTAATTTTGATTTAATAATTTGATTGATTTAATGTCATCACCTCGAAAATAACACTGATATGTCTAATGACAACATTCCTTGAATAGACCGCTGACATGCCTAATGACAACCTATCATAGTAGCTGTAGGAGCTCTACTAAAATATTTTTTGAATTTAAATGAATTTTCATCATTACTTCTAATTTTTGATAGTGTAATTACTTGAATGGACATTGTATTTTAATTTCTTTGAAATATATTATAATATATGTCAAGACATTAAAATATAAAAATGAGCGCATAATGAGTATTTTTTGAATGTTTCACCAAAGACAATTTTTTCCTTTATATAGTAAAGATATACATTATGTAACACGAATCCTCCCCAGTTGGGGCGAACTGGAGGGGGTCCAGTTCACGACACTGATGGCTTCTGGGAATCGGACGATGGACCTCCACTCG
>CM077162.1:34589324-34649318 GCA_039583875.1 Platanthera guangdongensis | reverse complement strand
TTGATACAACCACTACAAGTATTGAACTTGTTGCAACATATAGTTCCACTTGCTGATATTTTATCTACACAATCATCATCTACTTGTGGTGATATCATTGATACACCACATCACTACAGCCCCTTGGCACTTGAGTGAATCATGGATCCACTTGAGCTGTCTGCTAGTTCTTCCTCTTTTCATACTCTCCCCCTTGGTTTGTACATTGTCCTTAAAACAAACTGATAAGTAGTTGTGACAGCTGATATACTACATCAACTGCCCGCTCCCCCTAAATTGAGGCATTCTTTGTTAGATTCCTGGTAGACATTTTAGTCTATGCCAGTCTTGGATACCACTTGATGATCTTTATAGTCTTGATAATATATCAAAACTAATCTTCCATGGAGCTGATACCAGATTTACAGCCACTGTGCACAGCAACTCCCTTGCACCTTGCACAGTCTCTTTTTGTTGAGCCAGATCTTCTCCCCTTCTTTAGTAACAGACTTGCCTTAGGCTTCAGCTTTTAGATTAGCAGCACAAGAGTGTTAAGCCCACTGAGTACCACACTTGATCACCACTTTATCAATCCCTTCTTGGTTTCTGAATAGACAGGGAGGAGCTGGTCTATTTTGATTCTTTTCTCCCCCTAGCTGATTGCATCTAATACTAATGGTACAACTGCCAACTTTCACTTCTCATAAGCTTGAATGTTCTCCTGAAGCTACTAGAATTGGATACCACTTGATAAACTTTTTAGCTGAGCATTATGTGCTCCTTCCTTGCTTCTCTCAGAAGAGCTACCCGTGTTTTCTTCAGAGATGAGTACAGCCTACTTGTCCATTCCAGATTTGCTGGTGTGGCATCAAGACTTTGTCCAACAAGACATTCCTATAGGCTGGATCCAGCTGTCCTTCATCCATGATCATGGTCAGTTACCACTCCCATAGTGATTGTACCATTTGACTAGAGAGCATATCTCTAGAGTATATACAACTGACCCAGCTCTCCTATGCCACTTGATACCACTTGTACCCTTCTTCAGGAATGTACACAACATCCTTATCCTTGGAGAATGATCCATATGATAACTTCCTTGTTCCAGTCTAAGTTCTGGAATATCTTCTGTCCGAGTATTACATGGGGGATGTGCACTTAGACTAACCTGTAAACCAGAATTATCTTACCTTAGGACCTCAATAGGTATTGGGTCCTAGGTTCTTATTAGACTGAAATCTGACTTGCCAACCTGCAGCATTTCTGACAGATAGGCTAACTCTTGCTCTAGACACAGAAGGACTGTGTCAGTAATCTAGGGCAAAATGCCCCACCTTGCCACAACACCAACACTCATGGATATTATATCTTCTTTTCTGAGCAGGCCTTGTAGTGTGGTTAACTGCTGACTGAACAGAAGGAAGACGAGCAACAACTTTCTTCAGGTTCCTTTCAGCAAGGATCTGATTGAAGGTCATTCTTCCAGCAGGTTTTCTTTGATTGCCCTGAATGGTATTTACAGTTGTCTTCTTGGCAGAAGACAAGTTGTTTATATCATCAGAACAAGCCAAGTTAGGATTGCTGGTAGACTGACCCTTGGTCTGGGTCCTTGTTGAATGAGCTTAAGTGAAAGTCACTGCCTTTCCCTTGTGAGTTAGGGTTAAGGCACCAAATATAAATGATCCAGCATGGACCATTTGTACTTTTTCATGGGGAGCCTTAAAGGCACTCATTCCCCTACCCTTTCTTCTTCAATTGGAAGATACACTTGTAATATTAAGAAGAAGAATTCTCATTTTCACAGAGACCATGCATGTAGTTGTGGTCATACCAGTGACAAGGGAGGATTATCTTGTGAAAGGTTGACTGAGGCACTACATGAGCTTTGCCTTTCACTTTGGAAAGATCAACTCTTGTGCTTACCTTGACTGCTTACTCCTTCTTACCCTTTTGGGAGGAGAAGAAAGTTATCAAGGGTAGCCAACTTTACGCTTGCTGGATTCAGCCACAACCCTTCTCTCCTTTAGGAGTTTCTCTTCAAGATCCAAAATGATCTTGTCCTTCTGGCTTATGGTCTCAATTTGGATGATTGAGATGACCTTTAGTTGTCTGACTTCCCTTACTTTCTGATCCAGCAAGGATGTTGTCTTAGACTGTGTAACGCCCCTAAAATTGTGTGCGAGTCGGTCACGAAAAAGGGTTTTTGGTGCCTGTATAGGGGTACACGGCCTAGGACACGGGCGTGTCCAAGGCCGTGCCTGGCTGGTGATTTTTTGGCCGTTTTCATCCCGAGAAGGACACGGTCAGGAACACGGCCGGATGACACGGGCGTGTCATCCGACACGTGCGTGTGCCAACCCGTGTCCCTACCCGTGTGCAGTTGGGTCGTGTTCATTGTCGTGGCAGTTATGCGTGACATGCCCCCGAACACGGGCGTGTCGAGGAACCCGGCCCGTGTGCGTCTCTCAGTTCGACGATCGTGCCTGGATCGAGGCACACGGCCGGGGACACGGCCGTATGCCAAGCCGTGTTCGGCCCAGGTCTGGAGAATTTTGTGCAGATCAGAGCCGTTCGTTTTCTTTAATTAAGATCTGGCGGCCCAGATGAGATACTGCTCTGTTAAGGCCGGGAATAGGGGTTAATCCCTCATTTTTCTCTCCAAAGCTTTCTCCTTCCAAAGTGAGAGAGAAGAGGAAGAAGAAGGAGATTTCCGGCCGCCGGCGGAGCACCGGAGCACCGTTTCGAAGTCTGAGAGCGGATCCGTGGAGGGAAGGTCGTTGCGAAGAGTTTTGTCCGCGTAGTTTTTCCATGGCGCCAAAACGGACTACAAGGGTAACGATTCTCAACTTGAGCGTTTGAAGCTCTTTCTTTCTGCATAGGGAATACCGCTCCCACGAGTGTGCGGTGAGTGCATGGTGTTCCTTGGGGTTGATGTGAATAGTCCCCCTTGTATTGCATATAGAGTCCGGAATGGTAAGTACGGGCATAGGCATTGTGTGTGAAGCCTACCCGGACGTGTTTTGTCTGGATCGGTGATGTTGCATTTGATATGTTTTGCCGGAGAAGACTCCGTGCTTTGGGTTTTTCGGGTTTCTACGCAGTAGATTGCAGCAGGGATCCTTGGGGGTTAGCTTCAAGGCGCACCCAGAAAACTGAGCGGAAACATGTTCTGCTAACTTGGCAGTCTGGGAACCGGCCTTGATCATAACTGGGTTATGAGATTGTTTTGGAAAATTTTGGGATCCGAGAGAAGCTTGGACCGCGCGTAGGACTTAAATTGTATATGCGGCGTGAGCAACGGGCAAGTGGAATTGGACCTAGGCTATGTGGTACGATGCGAGAAATCCGAAGACGGGCACTGGCCGTAGGTATAGTCGGAGCCTTAGACGGTGGTCAGATAGGCTAAATGCTCACTTGGTTGTCATATTTGGGATGGTGGTGAAGACACTGATATGTCAGGATTCACCATTAATGTGCCCTGAGTGCACGAGGTGTTTGGTTGTGCGAGCCTACACCTGTGACATAGTATAGTTGCGCTTTATTATTTTATTGGGCTAATGATATGCAGGGAAAGAGCACCGCCGTCCCGAGTTAGGGGCGAGGTCGTTATAATTTGGTCGGCTTTTAGCTGACCGTTGCTTTGTTTGCCACCGTGCGGTGGTATGTGCTTGCAGGTGCCGCGGAGCCAAGTGCCAAATAACGGGCTAGAGCCCATGTTGCTGTGCTGGCCCTAGAAGGCCGTAGAATAGTTGTTTTTTTACTTTTGTCATGTGTGGCCGGCCTACGAGCCGATGTATGTAAGACATGTTTTATTAAGTGAACATTTGTAAGGCCATAAGGCCATGTACCTTTTCAGTGTATTTTGGGTTTCATTCTTGTAGTTTGTTGTGGACATTCATATTTAATGGATTTAAGTTCTGGGTTCTTTCAACTTTTAAAAACTTCCGCTAGAATGCTCTGTGTAGGACGAGTAGTCTTAATTGGATAGTTTGAGTATTCATTTGGTAATCCTTCCGACTGTCTGTGGTATATGGCGTCGGGTTCCAGCTGGACCTTATGTTATATGCCATGCGACAGATGGGGGTGTTACAATTTGGTATCAGACTTCTGGTTACGGTCAGGCTTAAATGAATTCGTGGGCGAATTTTTTTAAGGGGTGGTGAGCACATGTGTGTGTCATCGTTATAACATTAAAAAGAACCCATGAATGTCCACTTAGGAATGAAAAATACTCGTGGTTGAGGAACCTGCACGTTCCTATAATTGCTTCTTGCAATTTTGTTTGGTCACTTATTGGTGTTTTGTACGACAATAGGTGACCGGGAGTGGCGCAGAGCCGACAGAACATCTGGTTTCCGAGGATTATAGTGCACCCTATGGCGCACTTGAGACCCCTCTTTCGTTTGAAACCATAAGAAGGATCGTTGAAGTGGTGCTCGCTATGACAAGTGCACAGCAGGGAAGCAATGTGCAATCTTTTATCCCCGAGATGACTTCAATGTCGGGTGGTGGGTTAGATCAAATGACATTTAGGAGGCCATCAGGTCAGCCGTTGAATATGTGCTTGGTGCAGGGTACGCACTCAGTTGATGAGTATTTGCAGGCGTTCCTTTTGATAAGCCGCTACCCATGCTTTGAATTGGAGAACGAACAGTCTATAGTTGGTAGATTCTATAATGGGTTGCGTGGTGAGCTGCGAATCCTACTGGTAGGACCAAAACTATTGGGATTCCGAGCCTTGGTGGAGTCGGCTAGATCGTTGGAAGTAGATTTGGGGAGGATTCACCAGATGCAAGTGAGTGGGGTATCGAACTCTACAAATCCTAGGAGGACTGCATCCCACAGAACGTATAAAGAGGGGGCTAAGGCTGGAACTAGCAAAGTCATGTACGACTGTCGAGCTTGTGGCAAGAAAGGGCACTTTGCTCGAGAATGTTTGGATGGTGCTCAGAAGATTAAGGAATCTATGTCATGAGCAGGTAAGGACTCAGGAGAAAAGAAGGCAGAGTTCAAAGTGCCTAGTTCTAAGTCAGGATTCCACAGATGGAACAAGAAGCAGAGGACTTCGAACTCAGCCGCTTCGACTGATGCGTCGGGAGCAACTACAAGTCGAGTCCCGGGAGCTTGCTATATCTGCGGAAAAGTGGGACATTTTGCACGTGAGTGTTGGAGTGGACGTGGAAAGTCCGAGAGGAAGTCTGAAGAGTACAAGCTGGGTCAGCAAGAGGCCAGAAAGCAAGCAGATGTGGTGACAGGTAAGGTTTAAAATTCTAGCATTTAGCTTTAGACACTTGTTATCTTTGTGCATGTTAGCCTAGAACCACTTGTTCTAAGCATTGTTCTGAATTTCGTTTATCCGGTGGGAGCACCGTTCGTTAAAGGGGGCTTTGTGTCTCCGTTTGCCCAAAGGAATTGTATTGTGTGTCAGAGTACATCTTTCGATGGCAAAAGTCTTAATGGATGTGTTGTTTACTAGTAGTGCTCGATGCGCACAGATAGAATCTGTTGCGTTTAGGTATGGATTGTGAGTCAAAAGTTTGATTTGTAGGCGTTGTTTCTACCGCTAGGAGAGTTCAACGTGATCTTTAGTATGGTCAAGCTCTCGGAGCAGCAGGCATACGTTGATCGAAGTTGCTAGTGGGTCAGTTGAGAGCTAGTCATGAGGCGACTTTCGCGGGCATGAAGGGGTCGGGTAAGATTTTGATGTCAGCCCTTCAGGTGTTCAAGGCAGTTCGGTCTGGGGCAGAACTGTATGTCACTCTAGTGCAGACTTCGACGCCTAAGCCTAGTTTGGACAACATTCCAGTCGTATTTGAGTATTCTGGTATGTTCCCAGATGATCTCCCAGTAGCCCCTCCTCAGCGGGAGATTGATTTTACCATTGAGCTGGTGCCGGGCACCAAACCGGTGTCACGCTCTCCATATCGGATAGAGCCAAGAGAGAGATGGCGGAGTTGTAGGTGCAATTGCAAGAGTTGCTAGAGCAAGGTTATGTGCGTCCAAGTTCGTCGCCTTGGAGCGCATCAGTTCTCTTTGTTAAGAAAAAAGATGGGAGCTTGCGGATTTATATCGATTATCGGGAATTGAACAAACTTACGGAGAAGAACAAATATCCGATCCCCAGGATTGACGATCTATTTGATCAGTTGGTTGGGTCAACGGTATATTCGAAGTTAGATCTGAAATCCGGGTACTACCAATTGAGGATAAGGGAGAGCGACATCCCAAAGACATCATTCAGTACGCGGTTTGGGCATTACGAGTTCACGTTCATGCCGTTTGGGTTGACGAATGCGCCATCCGTGTTTATGGATCTGACGAACATGATGTTCAGAGAGTACCTGGATCGTTTCGTGATAGTATTTATCGATGATATCCTGGTGTACTCGCGATGTGAGGAGGACCATTACAATCATCTACATATGGTGTTGGAGACGTTGAGAAGGGATCAGTGTATGCTAATTTCTCCAAGTGTGAATTCTGGTTATCCTCGATAGCGTTCCTTGGTCATGTTGTTAGTGGAGAAGGAATAGCTATGGATCCGGCGAAGATAGTGGCGATACGGGAGTGGCCTACTTTGACTACGGTGGCAGAGGTCCGGAGTTTTCTGGGGCTTGCTGGATACTACAAGCGCTTCGTAGAGAACTTCTCGCGGATAGCACTACCACTCACGACGTTGATAAGAAAGGATCAGAAGTTTGTGTGGTCTTCGGAGTGCGAACAGGCTTTTGAGGAGTTGAAGAGGCGGTTCACCACGGCGCCTATTTTATGTTCGCCAGTTGGAACCGAAGGGTTCGAGATCTATAGTGATTCTTTGGATAAAGGTTTGGGTTGTGTTTTGTTACAGCATGGGAGATTGATTGCTTATGGTTCACGACAACTGAAGGTTCACGAGAGAAATTATCCGGTCCACGACTTAGAGTTAGCGGCCGTGATATTTGCTCTAAAGCTTTGGAGGCACTGTCTGTATGGTGTGAAGGTTGATATTTACACCGATCATAAGAGTTTGAAGTACATGTTGGACCAAAAGGATCTGAACATGAGGCAACGGAGGTGGATGGAGTTTTTAGGGGACCGCACCTTCAGGATACATTATGTGCCTGGGAAAGGAAATGCAGTGGCGGATGCGTTGAGTGGTAAGATTCCCGCACAAGCCAACTGGTTATCGGTGCATGATGAGAGATTGGTCCAAGAGTTGGAGGCATTGGAGATATCTTGTGTCGATAAGCAGTCTAGTGCCGAGGCGAAACTGTTTTGGACAGAGGTGCAGTGTGACCAAGCGGATAGAGTTCGGCGGGCTTTAGTTCAGGATAACAGCGTGAAGTAGATCTTGGATGAATCTTTGGATGGGTCAAATTCCCAGTCTGTGGTCGAAGATGGGTTGCTAAGGAAGGACGGTTGTCTATGCGTTCCTAGTGCGGACAATATTCGGGAGGAGTTGATGTATGAGGCTCATCATACCAAGTACTCAATCCACTCGGGAAGCACGAAGATGTATAGAGACATGAAGAAATTATTCTGGTGATCGTGTTTGAAGAAATACGTAGCACTTTATGTGGCCAAGTGTCGTACATGTGCATTGGTGAAGGCGGAATGCCAGAAACCCGGAGGTTTCTTGAAATTCCTTCCTATCCCAGAATGGAAATTTGATGACGTATCTATGGATTTTTGTGCACAGTTTGCCGAAGTCGCAGAAGGGAAACGAAGCCATTTGGGTGGTCATAGATAGGTTGACAAAGGTGTCACACTTTATCCCGGTCAGGAAGGAAGATCAGGTGGAAAAGTTAGCCAAACTCTATGTGGAGAATATTGTACGATTGCATGGTGTGCCTCGCAGTATTGTTAGTGATAGAGATGTACGCTTCACGTCGAATGACTGGACGTTGGTGCATGGTCTATTGGGTACTAAGCTAAAGTTCAGCACAGCCTTTCACCCGCAGACAGATGGCCAAACCGAGAGAGTCAACAGGACTATGGAGGACATGCTTCGCATGTGCGTCCTAGATATCAGGAAGAATTAGAAGGATCACTTGTACATGGTGGAGTTTGCGTACAACAACAGTTTTCAGGCAAGTATTGGTATGTCGCCTTTCGAAGCCTTGTACGGGAGGAAGTGTCGTACGCCATTGTCTTGGTTGGAGGCAGGCGAATCGAAGTTGTATAAACGTCAAGCGGTGGAAGACGCCACTTCAATGATACGGAAAATTCAGGAAAGGTTGAAGATTGCTCAGGGTAGACAGTCAAAGTATTACAACGCCAAACATAGAAATGTGGAGCTCAACGTTGGCGACATGGTATATCTAAAAATCAAGTCGTTCAAGGGTGTATCGCGGGTTCGACGCTTGAATAAGCTGAGTCCGAGATACCTTGGTGCATTTGAAATCCTGCAGCGTGTTGGCGAGGCGGCGTATAGGTTGAAGCTGTCGACGGAGTTAAGTGGGCTGCATGACGTGTTCCACGTATCGGTGTTGCATAAGGCAGCACAAGAGCCTTCACAGATCGTTGCGGACAATCAGGTACCGGTTGATTATGAGTTAACAACAAGGGTCAGACCAGTACGAATTGAAGATGTTGCAGTCAAACGACTCCGCAACAAGGAGGTCCGAATGGTTAAAGTCCGTTGGGATAATTGCGGACGTGAGGAGCTTTCTTGGGAGCGAGAGCAAGCTATGTTGGAGGAATACCCCGAGTTGTTACACACAGGTATCAGTTATATTTTGTGTACCTTTGTTTAATTTCGGGACGAAATTCCTTAAGTGGGGGAGATTTGTAACGCCCCGAAAATTGTGTGCGAGTCGTTCGCGAAAAAGGGTTTTTGGTGCCTGTATAGGGGTGCATGGCCTAGGACACGGGCGTGTCCAAGGCCGTGTCTAGCTAGTGATTTTTTGGCCATTTTCATCCCGAGAAGGACACGGCCAGGAACACGGCCGGATGACACAGGCGTGTCATCCGACACGGGCGTGTGCCAACCCGTGTCCCTACCCGTGTGCAGTTGGGTCGTGTCTGTTGCCGTGGCGGTTATGCGTGACACGCCCCCGAACACGGGCGTGTCGAGGAACCCGACACGGGCGTGTCAGGTGAGACACGGGCGTGTCTTGGCCCGTGTGCATCTCTCAGTTCGACGATCGTGCCTGGATCGAGGCACACGGCCTGGGACACAGCTGTGTGCCAAGCCGTGTTCGGCCCAGGTCTGGAGAATTTTGTGCAGATCAGAGCCGTTCGTTTTCTTTAATTAAGATCCGACGGCCCAGATGAGATACTGCTCTGTTAAGGCCGGGAATAGGGGTTAATCCCTCATTTTTCTCTCCAAAGCTTTCTCCTTCCAAAGTGAGAGAGAAGAGGAAGAAGAAGGAGATTTCCGGCCGCCGGCGGAGCACCGGAGCACCGTTTCGAAGTCTGAGAGCGGATCCGTGGAGGGAAGGTCGTTGCGAAGAGTTTTGTCCGCGTAGTTTTTCCATGGCGCCAAAACGGACTACAAGGGTAACGATTCTCAACTTGAGCGTTTGAAGCTCTTTCTTTCTGCATAGGGAATCCCGCTCCCGCGAGTGTGCGGTGAGTGCGTGGTGTTCCTTGGGGTTGATGTGAATAGTCCCCCTTGTATTGCATATAGAGTCCGGAATCGTAAGTACGGGCATAGGAATTGTGTGTGAAGCCTACCCGGACGTGTTTTGTCTGGATCGATGATGTTGCATTTGATATGTTTTGCCGGAGAAGACTCCGTGCTTTGGGTTTTTCGGGTTTCTATGCGGTAGATTGCAGCAGAGATCCTTGGGGGTTAGCTTCAAGACGCACCCAGAAAACTGAGCGGAAACGTGTTCTGCTAACTTGGCGGTCTGGGAACCGGCCTTGATCATAACTGGGTTATGAGATTGTTTTGGAAAATTTTGGGATCCGAGAGAAGCTTGGCCCGCGCGTAGGACTTAAATTGTATATGCGGCGTGAGCAATGGGCAAGTGGAATTGGACCTAGGCTATGTGGTACGGTGCGAGAAATCCGAAGATGGGCACTGGCCGTAGGCATAGTCGGAGCCTTAGACGGTGGTCAGATAGGCTAAATGCTCACTTGGTTGCCATCTTTGGGATGGTGGCGAAGACACTGATATGTCAGGATTCACCATTAATGTGCCCTGAGTGCACGAGGTGTTTGGCCGTGCGAGCCTACACCTGTGACATAGTATAGTTGCGCTTTATTATTTTATTGGGCTAATGATATGCAGGGAAAGAGCACCGCCGTCCCGAGTTAGGGGCGGGGTCGTTATAATTTGGTCGGCTTTTAGCCGACCGTTGCTTTGTTTGCCACAGTGCGGTGGTATGTGCTTGCAGGTGCCGCGGAGCCAAGTGCCAAATAGCGGGCTAGAGCCCATGTTGCTGTGCTGTCCCTAGAATGTCGTAGAATAGTTGTTTCTACTTTTGTCATGTGTGTCCGGCCTGCGAGCCGATGTATGTAAGACATGTTTTATTAAGTGAACATTTGTAAGGCCATAAGGTCATGTACCTTTTCAGTGTATTTTGGGTTTCATTCCTGTAGTATGTTGTGGACATTCATATTTAATGGATTTAAGTTCTGGGTTCTTTCAACTTTTAAAAACTTTCGCTAGAATGCTCTGTGTAGGACGAGTAGTCTTAATTGGATAGTTTGAGTATTCATTTGGTAATCCTTCCGACTGTCTGTGGTATATGGCGTTGGGTTCCAGCTGGACCTTCTGTTATATGTCATGCGACAGATGGGGGTGTTACAGACTGTTGGGCAGCAAATAGCTTTAGAGAGATAATCTCCTCAGCTTGCATCTTAACCAACTTCTTGCTTCTTCTCAAAGCATCCAAAATTTTACCATACTTGTCAATCAATTTATTGACATCTACCTTAGATTCAGAGTCATCTTCATCCCTGGATGAGGATGTATCAGAATCTAGACTGGTCACATGACCTGAGCAATAAGAAGAACTTGGCAGATATTGTACCTGATCTGCACCAGGCTAATCCTGGCAGGATTCTTCTTCTGTTATGGCAATTATCCCATAACAACTACATTCATCTTCTTCTACATCATCCACCTCTGAATCACTTTCTATGTATGATAGAGGGGCCCTGATCTCCATTCTAGCATCTAAAGGATTGACTTATCTTATTGCAATAGCTTCATCTTTAGCAACAACAACAACTAGCCCAATATAGGCTTCTTCTTCTTCTTCATACTCTGAACCACTGTCAGAAATGTTGAAGTTGGAGACCGGGCGGTCTGTCTTGGCGGGTTGGAGACCGCGCGGTCTGGCGGTTTGACTCGGCGACTTGTAAACCGGGCGGTCTAGCAATCTTCACAGGCGACCTCTCTGCTTCTCTTATTGTAAGCCGTGCGGTTAGTCCTTCTGTCTAACCGCGCGGCCTGTGCGGTTTACTTTGTACAGTCCGCTTAGCTTGTAAATTTTAGTCCCACATCTCTTATTTGTATTCTCTCTTCTCTCCTCCATTCTATATAAGGGAGGGCATACCTTTGTAATAGTTATCATTTTTGGATAATAAAATTTCGATTATTCAAAAGTTTATTCGGCTTGTTCTCTTCTTTTCGCTTCTTTTCTCTACTTTCTAACATGGTATCAGAGGACACGGTCTTTTCCTCCTGATTCTGTGCGCTCTCTGTTGTTCGCGGCTTGTCTTCCGCGTTCTGCGGCTTGTTCGCGGCTTGCCTTCTCCTCTGTCCGCGCGGCTTGTTTCTATCCGCGCGGCTTGTTTCTGTCCGCTGCCTGTTTGCGCGGCTTGCTCTTCTTGTTTCTCTTCTCCTACTGCTCTTTGTCGCAGCGACCTGTTTCCGTGTCGCCGCGCTCCTTGCTCTTTCCTGCCGCTCCGACTTCCTAGTCGCTGCGGTCTGTCTCTGTCCGCGTGTGTTGTCTCTGCACTCGCGGTTTGCTGCTGTGATCTGCCTGACCGTGCGGGTTGTTCCTTTCTTACCCGCATCTTGGTCGCGGTCACCTGCTCTTCTCCTCTCTTCTGTTCGCTCGGCCTTTTCAGTCCGCGCGACCTCTTCCCCGCTGTGCCCTTGACCGCATTCTCGCAACTGCTGTGATCTGCCTGACCGTGCGGGTTGTCCCTTTCTTACCCGCATCTTGGTCGCGGTCACCTGCTCTTCTCCTCTCTTCTGTTCGCTCGGCCCTTTGCAGTCCGCGCGACTTCTTCCCCGCTGTGCCTTGATCTGAATCCTAGCCGCTCGTGTTCACGCGGCTTCTTCCCTTTTGTTCCCGCCGCGGTTTCACGCGGATTCTTCCTTGTTTGAGCGGCCTCTCCGCCTCTTCGCTCTTAGCCGCTTCTCTTGTTAGTCGCCGCGACCTCCTGGTTTAGTCGCGCGGCTTGTGCTCTGCACCTTGGTCGTGGCCCTTCGTGCCGCTGGTGTGCTGTCACCGAGACCGCTGCAGTTTCTTCTTCCTCCCTTCATGGCTTTCGCCTCGGTTGTCACGTCTTCTGGTCGTGCACACGTTGTTACTCAGGGCAAATGGCTGATCGACACTGGTGCTACGAATCATATGACCGGCCATCTCCCGTGTTTCTCTCTCCTAGAAAAACATGCTCGCTTGCCCCCAGTTACTCTCGCTGACGGCTCTTCATCATCAGTTCATGGCACAGGGATAGTTCATGTCACCCCGTCTCTTCACTTGGCGGATACTCTATACGTGCCCCAGTTCCCGTGCAACTTATTATCTGTTACATCTCTTTGCAAGCAATTACAGTGTTCCGTCACATTTACTTCTACTTCTTGCTCTTTTCAGGATCCGGACTCCCAACGGACGATTGCTACTGACTGGACTGAGAGTGGCGGCTTATACTTCCTAGACAACATTTCTGCTTTTTTCCACCTTCTCCTCCACCTCCACAGATCTTCTCCAATGGCATCTCCGCCTTGGTCATGCTCCTCCCCGTCTTCTTCGTCAACTTCTGCCCCACCTTCCTCCTCAAAGTCCTCCGCTCAACTGTGAGGCCTGTCAGCTTGGCAAGCATCACCTCTCCTCCTTCCCTCCAAAGCACGTTCGTAGCTCTACCCGTCCGTTTGATCTTATCCACTCCGACATCTGGGGTCCTTCTCCTACTCTTACCATTGGTCGGGGTAGTTCCTATTTTGTCACGTTCATTGATGATTTCTCTCGCTGTACGTGGGTGTATCTGTTAAAAGATCGCTCTGAATTATTCTCTGTATGGACATCCTTCTATCTCATGATCAAAACTCAGTTTGATGTTTCTATCAAAGTTTTTCGGTCTGATAATGCCGCAGAATATCTCAGTCGTGACTTCTCTACATTCTGCATGCAAAATGGGATTCTTCATCAAACTAGTTGTGTCTATTCTTCACAACAAAATGGTGTAGCCGAACGCAAAAACCGACACCTGCTCGATGTCGCTCGCACCTTGATGACCCAGATGCATGTTCCTCGCTCCTATTGGGGCTATGCTGTTCTCCTTGCCTGCTACCTCATCAATCGCATTCCCTCCACGGTTCTCCATGGCCAAACCCCGTTCTCCATTTTGTATCCGGGCAAGGAGCCGTTTCCTCTCCCTCTCCAAATCTTTGGATGCACTGCCTTTGTGCATGCCCCTTCTGCCACCCGTGATAAGCTCTCCCCTCGCTCCACCAAATGTGTCTTTCTGGGGTATTCCACCACTCAGAAAGGCTACTGTTGCTTTGATCCCGTCCTTCGTAAGCAGTTCGTCTCTGCTGACGTCACCTTCTTCGAGAATACCTCCTACTTCTCGGATGCCTCTTCTCCTCTTCTCCCAGCTTCTGATTCTCCTGTCGTTCCCTTCGTTCCCTCGTCTCCTCCTACACTCTCCACCACTACACCGTCTCCACCCCCTCCTCTTCCTCCACCTCTCTCTCTCCCTTCCCCACCACCCTCTCCCTCCTCTCCGCTGCCGTCGCTCTCTTCTCCCGGGCCAGCTTTCTCTACCACGGATGCTCCGGATGCCGCGGGCCCGGCTGACCTGGATCTTCCTATAGCTCTTCGCAAAGGGGTGCGGACGTGCACCTTACACCCCTTGCTGCTGTTGTTTCCTATGATCGTCTTACTCCTTCTCGCAGGGCCTTTGCACTGGCTATCTCTGCCACTGCCACACCCCGCTCCTATCAGGAGGCCCTTGCTATTCCTCACTGGAAGATGGCCATGGATGAGGAAATGGCGACCCTCACTGAGCGGGGTACCTGGACTCTTGTTCCTCCTCCCTTTGGCACTGATGTTGTTGGCTGTCGCTGGGTCTTTGTGGTCAAATTTAGCCCAGACGGCACTGTGGATCGGTATAAGGCTCGCCTTGTGGCTAAGGGCTTTACTCAGACCTATGGGGTTGATTACTTTGACACCTTCTCCCCTGTGGCTCGTCTCAGCACAATCCGGGTTCTTCTCTCTGTGGCCGTCAATCGGGATTGGCCAATTTCTCAGCTGGACGTCAAGAATGCCTTCCTTTATGGTGATCTTCACGAGGCCGTTTACATGGAGCAACCTCCTGGGTATGTTGCTCAGGGGAGACACGAGTATGCCGGCTGCAGAAGCCAATTTATGGCCTCAAGCAGAGTCCTCGAGCTTGGTTTGACAAGTTCAGCGGTATTGTGGCGGCTGTTGGTTTTGTGCGAAGCTCTGCTGATCACTCTCTCTTTATTCGCAAAACTCCTTCTGGGCTGGTTGTTCTTGCTGTATACGTCGATGATATTCTTCTCACTGGCGATGACCAGGAAGGGGTAGCCCTGACAAAGCGACATCTTCGCCAACATCTGATCACTAAAGATATGGGCTCTCCAAAGTACTTTCTGGGGATCGAACTCTCTCGGAAGCCCGACTCCTTAGTTCTCTCTCAGCGTAAGTATGCCCTTGATCTTTTAAAAGAGGCAGGATTGACTGGAGCTAAACCTGCCCGATGTCCCATGGCTATTGGGGAGGACAAAACCTGGACAGATGATTCGCCTCTTCTTTCAGATAGTTCGCGGTACAGGCGTCTGGTTGGTAAGCTCATATATCTCACAGTGACCAGACCCGACATTTCTTATGCTGTGGGCAAGGTGAGTCAATTCATGCAAGTGCCCAGGGAATGTCATCTTCAGTCCGCCTTGCGGATCTTGGAATATGTCAAAGCAGCGCCTGGGAAAGGATTACTGTTTCAGAAGAATGGTCATCTGAGGATTGAAGCCTACTCAGATGCAAGTTATGCTGATGACAAAGGGGATCGCAAGTCTACCTCAGGTTTTTGCACCTTTGTTGGGGGAAATCTGGTGAGCTGGAAGAGTAAAAAGCAGTCTGTTGTCTCCAGGTCCAGTGCAGAAGCTGAGTATCGTAGTATGGCGTCAACCACTTGTGAGTTGAAATGGTTGCGGGCTCTCATGCTAGATTTAGAAGAGGTGTACAACCATCCTCTACCTATGTTCTGTGATAACAAGGCCGCCGTTTACATCTCCAAAAATCCGGTATTCCATGAAAGAACAAAGCACATTGAGGTTGACTGCCATTTCATTCGTGAAGAGATTTTAAAAGAACAGATTTGCACTCCGTTTGTCACATCTGATAAAGAGCTAGCTGACATCTTCACCAAGCCAGTATCCTCCTCGTTTCTGCATGTTTGCGACAAGCTGGGCATGATTGATATATATGCTCCAGCTTGAGGGGAGTGTTGAAGTTGGAGACCGGGCGGTCTGTCTTGGCGGGTTGGAGACCGCGCGGTCTGGCAGTTTGACTCGGCGACTTGTAAACCGGGAGGTCTAGCAATCTTCACAGGCGACCTCTCTGCTTCTCTTATTGTAAGCCGTGCGGTTAGTCCTTCTGTCTAACCGCGCGGCCTGTGCGGTTTACTTTGTACAGTCCGCTTAGCTTGTAAATTTTAGTCCCACATCTCTTATTTGTATTCTCTCTTCTCTCCTCCATTCTATATAAGGGAGGGCATACCTTTGTAATAGTTATCATTTTTGGATAATAAAATTTCGATTATTCAAAAGTTTATTCGGCTTGTTCTCTTCTTTTCGCTTCTTTTCTCTACTTTCTAACAAGAAAGACTGAATTCCTCTGTCCCTTCCATGTAGCCAGTGAGAGAATCCCACATCTCTTTGGTTGTCTTACAGTGGACAAGCATCTGGAAGGTGGATTCATCTATGGAACTTACCATGATGTGTTATGCCCTCTTCTCCATAGATGGCAAGTTGATTTCATCTTCAGACATCTCTGCATAGCTCTTTGGGGTCTGGATGCTTGCATCTGATGTAGAGACCCTCATGGGAATGAAGTGTCCTTCTTGAATTGAAGCCAAGACTCTAGGATCACTGGCTTCCATGAAATGTCTGATCATTTCTTTCCATGTCTCAAAGTTCTCCTTGTTGCAGACTTGAAGCTCCATTGAGCTCCACTCATTGTGGTTCTCTTTTGAACCCACCAATGCAAACCTTTTAGTTATCCTTTAAGGTCTACTCAGACTGTTAGGTCCTTTTTGAGTAACCTCCCTCTGATACCACTTGAAATTCTATGTTTCAAGGATAGCTAAATCACCTAGAGGGGGGGGGGGTGAATAGGTTTCTTAGTCGTTAGTGACTATCTTTTGTTTTCTTTATAATATCTTGTTGTTTTCTTTTATCTTTCAGCTTATGGTGATCTAGAGTTTGTCCTTAACACCTTCAAATAAGAAAAGAAAAACAACCACAGAAAAGCACACAGATATTTATAGTGGTCCTCTAATTGGGTACATCCACTTTCCCTCCCACATATCCAGCTATCTTGTTGAACTAGACACAAACTCCTCTAAACTGCTCCTAAGAACTTACACCTCAGATCCCTCGGGATCTCTAAGTCTCATCCAAGACTTACTTCTCAGCCACAAAGGTCTACAACTCAGTGGTCAGTAGACCACCTACCTCAGGCTGTTAAGCCCTACACTCAAGCTGGGAGGACAGCCCTACCTCAGATCCACAAAGGATCCTAACTCATAGCTCTGCAGTGCTCCTACACTCAGTGACATTCAAGCCACCTATCTCAGTCTTATCTCTAAGGCCTACAGCTCAGGCTTTACAACCCTATAACTTCTGGCAAAAAGCCAAACTCTCAGAGTGCTGCAACACTCCTACAGCTCAGTACCCAATAGGTACCTACCTCAGTGACGTTCTAGGCACATACAGCTCATCCTTCTCCAAGGCCTACAACTCAGTGACATACTTATCACCTACCTCAGTCACAAAGGCCCTACACTCAGAGAGCAACACTTTCCTACCTTAGGCAATTAAGCCCTACAGCTTAGATCCACACTAGGATCCTACATGATGAAGGTGGGTTGATGGATATTCTTGACACAAGAGATATTTCTCCGCATCAAGCTTCTTTACTTAGATAGATTCAACCCAACAATGACTACAAGAATTTATTTCATGAGTCTACCTTCACTAAACTAAGAAGTACTTAGTCCTAACTTTTTCCACAACAACAAGTAATTACTCGAGCTGGAAGTGACTTGCAGAATAATGTTATGTTTCTTCCTGAATTGAGCATGAAGCTTAGCCCTAAATACTCCTTCACATCACCGGGGATTCTTCCTGCTGGTCAGTGAAGTTACTCAGCTAATTGCTGCTACCTGAGCTTAGAAAATCTCAGCTCTAACTTTATATACAAGGATGGCTCAGCCTCTTCTTCCTTTCCTGGGCTGAGGTGATTCAGGCCTGACTTTGACTCCCGTGGAAAAGTCTCCTGAGTCTTCTTTCAGATCTTTGCTTCTTCAAGTTTCTTCTCTTCACAGCAACAATTATGAAGATCTCTTTAGACTGTGCTGGAAGTAACTTGCAGATCAGCTTCTTTATCCCTTTCTGAACTGAGCCAACTGCTCAGCCTTATCTCCTTCTTCATAGCTCCCTAAGAGAATGTTTTTTAGGATTTGTTGGCGGAGTCTGTGAAGCACCTGCAACAAGGGTCGGCCCAAGCTTCTAACTTTTTCTCAAAAAAATCCTTCTGAGCTAACTTGTTGGTACAGATGAAGATCACACTAGCTATCTTGTTGTTGAATATGATTTTCCAACAGCTAACTTGCTCTCTGTCTTGTAGACTTGAGCTTCATGTTGTATTTCTTCACAACAATGACGGAGAAGAAGAACTGTCTGATTGCTTTTTCCCAAAGACTATTTTCCTCTGTACGCCTTTTTCCTTTTATTGATTTTGACCCAACGGCTCTTAAGCAGTGAGCCCCACACGTTTAATGGCCAGCAACAAGCTTAAGCAGTGGGCCCCACACATTTAATGTTCAGCATCAACCTTGCTTTAACGCCAACTATCATATAGTAGGTCTGCGGCAACATTTGTCGCGTACTGTAGCCATCTCGCCACTAATTTGAAATATGTTGACTTGTTGACTTGCTGACATCATCAACAGTGCACTTAGCCAAAAATCAAACAACATTAGCATAAGAGTTGAGTTAGTAAGCATCATTCAATGCCAAAACACTTAGACAGATTTTCTGTCTCATGGCGTTGAGTGGGTAACCTTCACTCAACGCCAAACTACTTAGAATTGAAATTTGTTTCTAGGCGTTGAGTGATTCAGCTTCACTCAATGCCAACTTGCTTTATCAGCTATCTGCAGCTTAGCATTTAGTGTGTGAGCATCACTCAATGCCAAACTCCTTTGGCAAAATTCTATCTTCACTAGGCATCGATAGCGTTGAGTGAGCAACCTCCACTCAACGTTTTTTGCCTTAATAATTTTTCTGCTTAACTGTCTCAGTGGTTTCTTGTTCTCAGATGAGACAAATACTTGTCTCAGCGGTTGTGCTGAGACCAACCCTTGTCTCAGCGGTTGTGCTGAGACTAACTCTTGTCTCAGCGGTTTTGCTGAGACCAACATTTCTCTCAGCGCTTTCTTGTTCTCAGCTGAGATAAACACTTGTCTCAGCGGTTGTGCTAAGACCAACACTTGTCTCAGTGATTTCTTCTCTGCGGTCTCAATGATTTTTCTTCTCAGCTGAGACTGTCTTCTATCTCAGCGGTTTCTTCTTTAACAGCTGAGGCAATTTCCTATCTCAACGGTTTTCCACTCAACTGTCTCAGCACTGCCTTCTTCATTAAAGGCATTGAGTGAACCTACATCACTCAATGCTTCCGGACTTAAAGAAATTTCAGCTGCTTTATCTCAGTGGTTATGTCGAGACATACTTCTCAGTTGTCTTAGCTGTCTCAGCGCTTTTTCCTTAGTCAATTCTTCTTGCTTTAGTTCGATGAATGTTGAACTGTGTTCGATGATCGGTGGGCTGAGCTCAAAGAATTCTGAATTCCATGCTTCTGACTTTAGCTCAACGAATGGTGAGCTCTGCTCGATGAATGGTGAGCTGAGCTCGAATAATGCTGAACTTAGATCAACGAATATTGAAGTTCGACTAAGTTCAACTCACAGCCTTTTTGTTGTGATCTTAGCTCAACGAATAGTGAGCTCAGCTCGACGATCTCTGAACTTAGTTTGACGAATTATGAAGTTCGACTAAGTTCAATTCACAGCCTTTTTACTGTGATCTTAACTCGACGAATGGTGAGCTCAGCTCGACGAACTCTGGACTCAGTTTGACGAATTTCTGAACTGAGTTCTACTAACAGCCTTTTGTTGTATGTCGTTGAGTCTGTCTTCATCACTCAACACCTGTGAACTTAGACAGATTTCTGTCAGCCCACAACATAGGTAAGAGTTTGCCTGACTTGACCACTTAGGCTACTTCCTGCCTTTCTAGCATCTTCACTTTGTGATCACTTGTCACATCACTTAGACAATCTGTCTTTCCAGTATATTCACTTTGTGACCACTTGTCACATCACTTAGACAACATGTCTAGACTTGTTCCATGGAACATCCTGCACATGATGAGCTTAAACAGCATCAAATACAACTATGCTCTTAGTGTTGATGGAGATGCCTCTTCAAATCCAATCTAGAGAATATTGTGGGCAATGGACCCAACAGTACACACAACAGCAACTTTAGTATTACTTTTTAAAACAAAACCCAAATCAGCTTTTGAATTAAAAAAATACATAAATTATCAAGTTTGGAATGACTGACAACTATTTATCTCTGACTTTCATCAGATAGCATATGAAATACTCCAGTGTACTCACTCTAGATGTTTGAATATAAGTAGACTTCGGTTCTAAAATTTAAAATATAAGATATGTATTAAGTCTCACTAAATAGACTTTAATCGCATCTCTTCTGATGTTTTATATATAAGAACCTTACATAAGTCCTAGGTAAGGACATCTGCTATATTATATTTTAATCTCACGTTCAATATGGAGATTATCCCATGACTTGTGAGATAGGTCAATCAGGCCTATTTCATTCTTAGTTGCCTTCATTTTCCATTGAACAAAGTATTTATTGCAATGATCTTTGTGGTTTGATTGTTATAATAGATCGAAATAGAGTACATTTTCAGACTCGTCATTGGAATGCTCATTATCAGATCTCTTATTCACTCTACTTATTCTCCTGCTGAAGTTAGAATGTAGAGTTCTGATTTTATAGAAGATAGTGCAATGCACGTCTATCCCTTAGGCTTCTAAACTATTGCATCTCTTCCTAGTGTAAATACAAAACTACCAGTGGACCTACTATCACCAATTTCTGAGCACTAGAAGGCGTCAGAATACCCTCCAGCATTGGAGGATGTCCATTGTAGCATAAAACATACTTCTCAGTGTACTTTTCTCGTTAGCATTTCCAAGGTATCTCAGTGGTCCTTCTCACTGTTACAAGTAATCTACTTAACATGCTGACCGTAAAAACTATTTCAGGTCTAGTGCAGGATGTATCATACATGAGACTTCCTATGAGTTTGGAGTAATCCAACTGTCAAATATGTGAACATTTATTCGATTTTAATCTATTGTTATTGTCGTATAGATTCTCAATCTTTTTGATATTATCATAACCCCACTTTTCTAGTAGATTTTTAATGTAGTGACATTGATTTAGGGTAACACCCTTCTTAGTGAAGTTGACTTCCATTTTTAGGATAGTTTTCACCACTCTTAATCTTGGGACTTTCTATATGACACAACACTTATGCACAACGGAATAAAAGAACAAGAAAAGGCCAAAATAGTTTGGATTGTAACACCCCAAAAAGGAGTTGGTTGTAACAGACTAAAAGCCGACAAAATCGTCAAGCGGAGCCCAACTAAAGCGTCGAGCGGAGCCCGACGAACTCGTCGAGCGGAGCGCGGTGAAGACGTCGAGCGGAGCACGGTGAAGACGTCGAGCGGAGAGCGGAAAATACATCGAGCGGAGCCCGATGAAGATGGCTCTGTCAGGTGTTATGACCCGTTCGACAAACTTAAGCTCGTTTGACGAACTCACTCCTCTTCGACGAATTTTGGTAGTCGAACTTGACTCCGTTTGACGAATTGTCGAAATAAGATGTCGTCGAAGTGGCGACTCGTGTCAGGTGGCTGGTGTGCGGCCACTGAGCGGTGGTTGACTTTGTTAGCTCAAACCTGAGCCATTGCTTTATTTTGATGTGAAGAGATTGTAAGGCTGGGGTAAAACCCGAGGCCACATATGCAAAGGGATAGGATTGAGGAAGTCATTATTTCCATTTCTCTCTCTCTCTCTCTTCCTTGCTTCCCAATTCTGGAGCAGAGAACTCTCGACTGGTGCTAGGGTTTGGGTGGAACTTGTTGAGTTGCTGGAGAAGATCTTGTGGCTGGAGTCAAGAGCCGAAGCTAGAATCGCGAAGGGGAAAGCAAGGCGATCATTTCCATCCGCGTAGAAAAGCTTTGCCATGGCTCCGAAGAAAACTCTAAGGGTAACGATCTTCCTCTTTGGACATGTGAAGTCTTTATTTTGGTATATGCATGAAATCTCCCACCAAAAAGGTGGAGTATCAAGGGATTTATGACGGGTTGATTCATGAAATCCACAATAAGTCTTGCATATAGATCCGGAAATGTGTAGTACGGAATTGGCACGCTATGTGAAGCCCATCTGGACGGGTTGTTCTGGATTACTAATGAGTTATTTTGCACACCAGAGAAGACTCCGCGTATAAACGAGTATTTTGTGGAGTCAGTAGGTTGTGTCTGTGAAGTGGAGTAACAGGAAGTACTAGAATGGAGTTCCTGGAAAATACCCTCGAAACTCATATGTTGTATGCTATGAAAGTCCAGTGTTTCTGGCACAGCATGTGGCTGCATGGTTTTCTGGATGGTTGGTCCAGATATGGTTGGGGATGGGTACAGAAAGAGTGTTTTGCCGCTAACGCCATACGATAGTGGTTATCTCTGGCGATAGCTCCTAGCTAACATGTGATTGTGGAAGCCAGTCCTTGGAGGACAGTATGGCTATTGTGAGCTATGCGCTCTTAAAGGCCAGTGAGCCGAACGGACAAGGGGAAGCCGACCCGTGTCAGTCTAGACATTAAACTAGCGATTTGAGCAACGGGCAAGGGCTGAACTGTATCTGTCTTATGGTTGTCTAACTTGAGTGCATAAGTTATTGGCTTCGTTAGGATCACATAATGAGAGTCTTGGGCTGTTCGACATCAAGACTAAAGTATTCGGTCGTGGGCCGTGGAGCATGAATGCTCAATATTTACCGTTGGGTCTGGGACCTGAGAACGGTGGTGGGACCCTGGTTTTTCGGTACATCGATAATGTGCCCTGAGTACACGGAGCGTCGGGTCGTGTGGTCGACGTTTGTGATATATTGAACTGTGCGTGAGTGCACATTTTGTGATATATCTGCTTGTGAAAATGCTATGCATGCAGGGAAGCAATACCACTTCCCCGGGAAAGGGGTAGGGTCAATATAAATTGGTCAGCTGAATACTGAACGTTGCTTTGTTTACCACCATCGCGGTGGATTGTCCCCATGCAGGTGTTGGTGAGTCGAGCGGGAAATAGTGGGTTGAATCCCTTGTTGCTGCTATGCTGGCCCTCGAAGGCCGAATGAAGAATATTTGTACTGTTTTCATGTGTGGCCGACCTGCGTGCCGATGTATGTAAACCACACTCGTGAAAAATAAATATAAGGCCTTAAGGCCAAATATTTTGTGTATTTTGTATACATTCCTTGGAGATATATAAATGTGGTTTTTTATATATAGTGGAAATTCATGGTCAATGAGTTTGATGTTAACCCCTAATGCTTCGGCTAGAATGCTCAGAGTTAGTATGTGTTGGGAATTATGCCCTACAATGTCCCTCAAGATTTGAAGAAGCATCACTATTCATGCTAAGGGGCATAATGTATTTGATGTGTGATTTAGTCCATGCATGCAGGTAGTCCATGATTGGACAAGTAAAGAAAAATGAGTTGGGTAGTAAACTCAAATTTCATCAAACTCAGCTCAGAGTTCGTCGAAATCAGCTTGCTGATCGTCGAGCTCAACTCAGTATAAGCTTAAGAAATTGGGATACAGAATTCATCGAACTAAGATCGAAGTTCGTCGAGCTCAGGATACAGTTTGTCGAGCTCAGCCCAACAGTTGTCAAGCTAAAGGAAGAGAAAAAGTGTCTAAGGCAAAAAACGCTGAGAGTGCTGAGAAGATCAAAGTTTATCGAGCTCAAGTTACGGTTCGTCGAGCTGTGCTCAAATCTTGTCAAGTTAAAGCCAGAAAATCTGTCTAAGGCATAAGCGTTGAGTCCGCTGAGAAGAAGACATTGACACTGCTGAGATAGCTGAGATAGCTGGAAATATGGCATTGAGTCAGCTAAGATAGCTGAGAAGATGGCGTTGAGACAGCTGAGACAACTGAGAAGATGGCATTGAGATAGCTGAGACAACAAAAATAAAGTGAGCTTGAAACTTTCTAAGTCCAGAAGTATTGAGTGAAGTAAGTTCACTCAAAGCTTCTAAATAAAAGCAGGAAGCGCTGAGACAGTCAAAAGGTAAACAGCTGAGAACAAAATTAGTTGGAATTTTTCTAAGTCCAGAAGCGTTGAGTGAAGCAGGTTCACTCAATGCTTCCGAATAAAGAGGAAAGCGTTGAAACAAAGAATTATCTCAGCTGATAAATGAAAAACCACTGAGACCGCTGAGAAAAATCCGCTGAGATAGTTAAAGTACAGAAACCGCTGAGACAGCAGATAAGAGGAAAACGCTGAGACAAAGGCTTGTCTTAGCTAATAATGGAAAACCGCTGAGACCGCTGAGACTGCTGAGACAAAACCATTGAGACAAATCCAGGAAATTTTCCAAGTCCAGAGGCGCTGAGTGTCAAGGTTGATGGCGTTGGGTGTCTTAACATCACCCAACGCTTGATGGAATTAATGAATTTTTAAGTCCAGATGTTGATGACCACTACTGACATCATCAAAGTCAAATCTGTAGAAAGCCATTGCGGGAAAGCTGCTACAGCGCTGAAAAATGTTTGTCCCTTTTTGATGGAGTTGGCGCTCACCAATCCTTAGTGGGCCCACAACAATATTGACGTTGATTCAAATCAACGCATATAAAAGGGGAAACAAAAAAGGTTTAGGGTTAACGAATACCCGAGGATCAAGTGCAGAAAACTATAGAGAGAAAAGAAGTGGTGGCTGGACATCTTCTTCATCATCAAGCTTGAAAGCAAAAAGTTCAGCCAAGTTAGCCAAAGGGCAAGAAGAAGAAAGCTGGAGCATTTCCTGCTCAGCAAATTGGTTCTCTTAAGAACAAAGCAAGCTGGTTGATCCACTCAACAGCAGATAGTTGCTCACCTGTACAGCAAGAGAAGAAGATAGCTGTAGAAGAAGACTCATCCTTTCTACAACAAGTTATCTGAACTGATATCTGCTCAGTCCAGCAGAGTTAACTCAGAGAGTAAATCTCTCAGTTAGATTGTTTCTATTTTCTTTATCAAACTTTTAACCATTTTACTGTAGGATTCAGGTTTCCTGGATCTGAGTTGCTGGAAGGCTTAATAGCCTAAGGATGGAGAGTTTATCTCTCTGTGGTAGGATCCAACTGGATCTAAATTGCTGGAAGGCTTAATAGCCTGATGCTGGAGAGTTTATCTCTCTGTGGTAGGATCCAACTAGATCTGAGTTGCTGGAAGGCTTAATAGCCTGAGGCTGGAGAGTTTATCTCTCTATGGTAGGATCCAACTGGATCTGAGTTACTAGAAGGCTTAATAGCCTGAGGCTGGAGAGTTTAACTCTCTGTGGTAGGATCTAATTGGATCTGAGTTGCTGGAAGGCTTAATAGCCTGAGGCTGGAGAGTTTATCTCTCTGTGGTAGGATCTAAGTGGATCTGAGTTGCTGGAAGGCTTAACAGCCTGAGGCTGGAGAGTTTATCTCTCTGTGGTAGCATCCAAGTGTGGATCTGAGGTAGGACTATCCTCCCAACCTGAGTGTAGGGCTTTGTGTCTAAGATAGGTGGCTGTAGAGCCACTGAGCTGTAGGTGAAAAATTTGTCATTGAGTTGTAGGCCTTGGAGGAGGCTGAGCTGTAGGTACCTGGAGGGGTACTGAGTGTAGGTGTGCTACTGCACAATGAGAGTAAGGTTGTGGTCCTGAGGTGTAAGCTCTAAGGAGCATAGTGCTGGAGTTTGTGCCTTGTCTAACAAGTAAGTTGGAAAGGTAGGAGGGAAAGTGGATGTACCCAATTGGGGAATCACTATAAATACTTGTGTGGTTGTTGTGTGTGTTTGTTTTACTTTCTTATTGCAGGACATAAGGACAAGCTCTAGATAAGTGTAATAAGAAAACAACAAAAAAGCTATAAATTTCAAAGACCTATTCACCCCCCCCCCCCCCTCTAGGTGATTAGCTAACCTTCAATTAAATAACTTTGAAGTGGTATCAGAGGGAGGTTACTCAAAAAAGATTTAACAATCTGAGTATACCTCTAAGGTTAGCTAAAAGGGTTACACTTATGGGTTCAAAAGAGAACCACAAGGAATGCAGCTTCAAGCCTGCAACAAGGAGAACTTTATGACTTGGAAAGAAAGGGTCAAGCAAATTATGGAAGCCTCTGATCTTAGGGTGCTTGCAACAGTTCATGAAGGACCTTTCATCGTCATGAGGTCTCAACTTCAAATGCAATCATCCAGACTCCAAAGAGTTATGCAGAAATGTCTGAAGGAGAAATCAACCTTGCATCTATGGATAAGAGGGCACAACACATCATGGTGAGTTACATGGATGACTCAACCCTCATGAGAGTGGTCCACTGCAAGTCAGCCAAAGAGATGTGGGATTCTTTCAATGACTATATGGAAGGGACATGGAAAGTCAGTCTTTCTGACAGTGTCTCAGAGTATGAAGATGAGAAGAAGAAAAAAAAGTCTTTTCTGACCAAGATGGAGAGAAGCTGGACAGATTCTTCATCCTCAGATTCTAAAGATAAAGAGGAAGAAACCTAATTAGGGCTGATATCAGTCGCTACAGATCCAGAAGAAGAAGTGGAATATCCTGCTACCAGGATAGGACTTAGGGCCCCTCTGTCACACTCAGACAATGACAATGAGGTGGATGAAGAAGACTATGAATGCCTTAGTATGATGGCAATGACTGAAGAAGAAAGAAGACAGCCAGGCACTGAAACAATAAAGTTACCTCCTCTCTCCATCTCTCCATCTTCTTCTGATTATAAGACCAGTCCAGATACTGATGCATCTTCATCCTGTGATAAAGATTGCTCGGAATCTAAAGCTGATGTCAATCAATTGATTGACAAGTATGGACTACTCCTGGATGCTCTAAAGAAGAGCAGAAAACTTACCAAGAGGCAAGCCAAGGAGATTGCAGTCCTCAAGCCTTACAAAACTCTCTATAACAATAAATTTAGTGAGTTTTGTAAAATGTGTCATGAGGTGTCTGAACTCAATAAAAGCCTTGAGTGTCAAACCAAGCTTCTAGAAGAAAAATCCAAGCACATTAAATATCTAGAGCAAAAGTTTGTTGAGAGATTAGGGATTGTGATTAACCCTTCTCAATCTCTTGGTAAGTTGCCAAAAGTTACAACTTGTCAAACCTCTGAGAAGTTGGGAATTGATCACACTGATTATCATGTCAAATCAAATGTCCCTGATAAAGTGACAGTATTCCAAAAGGTGAAGTTGTCTTCTAATGATGTCAAGTTTGCACCACTCCAGAAGGGTCAATTAAATGTGTGCTCCACCAGTGGGTTGAAGACACATGATCAAAGAAAGAGTGACACTGTCCACTCTAGCCATAAGGTTCAGGAGAAAGTCTTTAGATTTGGATCTAAGTGTCCTCTATCTAAGGAAATGAGTGAGTCCACCAGATGGCAGGCTCCAAAAATACAACTAGCCCATACTGGACCAGCTGTGTTGATGCGCAGAAACAGAAGGGGGCAGGTTGTCGCCGGCACCAGCAGCTAATAGGGTGTGTTTGATCTCACGGGCAAGGTGATTGAAGAAGGTTGCGGGGATAGAGGAGAGGAGGAAGCTACTGAGTGCTCGAGAGTGGAGCAAACGCTTGTTCAAGGGTTGCGGGGATAGAGGAGAGAAGGGGGTTGATCCGAGTGTGGAGATGGTTGGGAAGGCTCATCAGGATCTGTCGAGCAGACGGTTGACCAGCGGAGAAGGCTAATGAGCAGAGAAGAAGCTTGCTGAGCAGAGAAGAAGCTTGCTGAGCAGAGAAGAAGCTTGCTGAGCAGAGTAGAAGCTTGCTTAGTAGAGGATAAGCTTGCTCAACAAAGGAGAAGCTTGTTGAGCAGAGAAGAAGCTTGCTGAGCAGAGAAGAATCTTGCTGAGCAGAGGAGAAGCTTGCTGAGCAGAGGAGAAGCTTGCTCAGCAGATGAGAAACTTGTTGAGCAGAGAAGAAGCTTGCCGAGCAGAGGAGAAGCTTGCTGAGCAGAGAGAAGCTTGCTGAGCAGAGAAGAAGCTTCAGCAGAGGAGAAGCTGAGCAGAGGAGAAGCTTGCTGAGCAGAGGAGAAGCTTGCTCGGCAGAGGAGAAGCTTGCTGAGCAGAGGAGAAGCTTGCTCAGCAGAGGAGAAGCTTGCTTAGCAGAGGAGAAGCTTGCTGAGCAGAGGAGAATCTTGCTCAGAAGAGGAGAAGCTTGATCAGCAGAGGAGAAGCTTGCTGAGCAGAAGAGAAGCTTGCTCAGCAGAGGAGAAGCTTGCTGAGTAGAGGAGAAGCTTGCTCAGCAGAGGAGAAGCATGCTCAGCAGAGGAGAAGCTTGCTGAGCAGAGGAGAAGCTTGCTCAGCAGAGGAGAAGCTTGCTGAGCAGAGAAGAAGCTTGCTGAGCAGAGAAGAATCTTGTTGAGCAGAGGAGAAGCTTGCTCAGTAGAGGAGAAGAGAGGGGTCGCTAGCAGCGGCAACTATAGACTTTGCCCGTCGCGGATTAAATGTCACTCTTGCGACGGGCTTTCATTTAATCAAGAAACAAGATTACAGCTTGCTTAAAGTACCTTTACATGAGAAAGAAATAAAGGGTACAATGGGGGAAGCTGGCGGTTAAGGAAGGAGTTGCCAGAGGCTAAGGAAAAGAGGCTGCTGGCAGGTCGCGCGGCTTGATGGCAAGCTGTGGAGGACTGGAAAACTGAGTCCGCAGGTCTTGCTGGCAAGCTGTGGAGGACTTGAAAACTGAGTCTGCAGGGCTTACTGGCAAGCTGTGGTTTTCCTTTTGCGCATCGTTCTCCCCCTCAAATGAGAGGTATCAGGGGCTATTTATAGGCCCGGGGAAGATCTTCTAGAAGCAGGGCCCAGTGATATCATCATGGAGACTTGCACGGACTCGGCGAGCAAGCTGTCCGGCTGGGCGGACTGGGAGAAAGAAGGCCACCTCCTTTGGGATACTGAGGCATAGGGGGCGGCCTGGGCAAGGAGGCCGCCCCTGGTGGGCGGCCTGGACCAGGAGGCCGCCCCTGGTGAGCAGCCTAGAGCAGGGAGGTCGCCCCTGGTGGGTGTCCTGGACTAGGAGGCCGCCCCTATTGGGAGGCCTAGGCCAGGAGGCCTCCCCTGGTGGGCGGCCTGAGGCTGGAGGCCGCCCCTGGTGGGCGGCTTGAGGCAACAAGTCCTCCCTATAGGGGAGATGGAATCTCTTCTGGCAAGCCGGAGAACGAGTCCACCGAGCCCACGATGGCTGCTAGGCTGAGTCTACTCATGTTGGAACGAAGATGCCTACTGCTGAGCTAGAGCTGGGGTTCATCAACATAAGTGGACTGGAAGGCTTGACTGCACTTCGAGTCCGCCCAGCTCGCGATGAACGTAACATGGCTGCTAATCTTTGCGGGTAGTCGGGGCGTTGGAGTGTCCGCGCTCTTAAGCGGACTGATGAAGTTGGCTGCCCACACTGCTGGGTGACAAGGGCTGAGCGACCTGCCGGACTGACGAGGCAGGCCGCGCGTGTTGGCGAGGTGGAAGTTGAGGTAGCTGGCTGGTGGCATGGGGGCAAGTCGCCACCTTTGTTTGACGGTTTGAGCGGCCTGGTCGGATAGGCATCCGAGTCCGGCAAAGGGGGCTCCTGTTGAGACAAGCTGCAATTAAGCTGACAAGGCAGGCGCCCTGCAGGGGCGGACTGAAGAAGCAGTCCGCAGACCCTGCCGACCCTAAGGAACAAGCCGCGACCTGGGAGGTCAGACCGCTGAGACCGCCCATGCCGCGCGGCCTGAGCGAACAGAAAGACATGTCCCCCCAAACGAGGGCGTTGCGACCTCCAGGAGGAAACTGGAGTAGGACGCGACTGGCGAGCTGGCTGCCTTGGGAAGGATCACCGATTTCAGGGTTAATATAATCCCCGCATTTTTTTAAGTTCCGACTAGAACTTCAAAAAAGTAGGAGACCCACGAAAATCGTGATCCACCCCAAAGGAAAGGAAGGGGCAAGGAGAGATAAAACTTGATGCCTCTCCTTAGAAGTTTGCTAATGCCTATCTTTTTCCTGCAAAGGAAAAGTAAGTGTAGGCATAAGTGGAAGGTACATCCTGCGCGTACCTGGGTTTGCCTTTGCAAAACGAAGAAGATTTTTCTTCTACTAAGTTCAGCAAAATGAAAGTGAAGAAAACATAGGAACATAATAACTTGCAAGTACTTGATGGAGGCTTGCAAGCGTTTGCTGCTTTCTGCAAAAGAGATGTTAGAAGCAAATATGGGATATATAAAAGTAGCTTGCAAGTGCCTATGAAGAAACTTGCAAGTGTATGTTGATCTCTGTAAGAAAAGAGTTAAGAGCAGACAAAATATGTGAAAGTAGCTTGCAAGTACCTGTGAAGAAATTTGCAAGTATTTGTTGATCTCTGCTAAGAGACTTGCAAGCATCTGCTGATATTTGCAAGAGGAGAGTTAGAAGCAGATGTGGTATATGAAGGAGGGTTACAAGTACCTGTGAGGAAACTTGCAAGAATCTGCTGATCTCTGCAAGAGGAGAGTTAGAAGCAGATATGATGAAAATACTAAGCTGTAAGTACCTGGATAAGGCTTGCAGGTGCCTGCTGATCACTGCAAAGAAAAGAATGAGCAGCAGACATAATATAATGAGCTAAGCTGCAAGTACCTGGAGGAGGCTTGAAGATGCTAACTGTTGATAAGATAATGTTGATATGATAGGATGGATATGGTCAGATTAGTAGAGAAGAAGCTTGATAAATTCTGTCAATCTTAACTAGATTCCAATAGCAAGGCTTGATGATCAAGGAGAGTTAAATTCTTTGATCAATGTTTGATGCCATTAACATTTGATAAGAATAGTGGAGCTTATATAAGTAGAGAGCTTGTAAGTCATCATCTGATAGAGATTACGCAGGCAACGCATATAAGATGAGCATAAGCAAAAATGATTGTTGCAAATCCTTTTGGTAGGTCGGATTTAACCTGTTCACCTGTGAAAGAGGAAGTTGATAAAAAAGAGGTCTATACTCAGAGATGACCAAGAAAGACTGGATGCTGCCATAGGAGATCACCGTGGGTCTTATGCATCGCTTGCCTGAGAAAGGTCATCATGAGTATAGTCCTACTAAGAGCGGGTTAGCCGTGCATCCTTTAGAAGGGCACAAAAGAGAAAAGCATGGGAAATCATGAAAAGGATTGCTAGATACACTGCTCTCTTGCCTCGGGTATAATTATCACTGATCCATGAGACTAGTTGCGCCAAGTGGCCTATTGCTTGTCTGTGGAAAGATCAGTGGAATTGTGGAACCCGCGAAGGCACGGATCAAGAGTACCAGAGAGTGTTCGGTCATCACAGTTGTGAGATGATCAAAGAGACAAGGCTACGCTTGATCGTCATTGCTTGTCAAGCAAAGATCATCGTAACTGTAATGTATCCTTTGCAAAGCACAGCAGAGCTAACACATGGGGCCTCCCTAGCACACACTCTGTGTTAGATGCCGGCTAGGATCCAAAGTCATGTATTCCTCCGCATGAGAGTTGGATAGCCCCCACTACACACATGCGAAAACTCCTTGCGATGTGTGGTCACTGTGGCCTTATGCCGGAATCTAATCCCGAGGGGGCCTATAGCGAGACTCGGAGATATCTCATTGGTGTAGCGATCTCTTCGACAAAGAGAAAAATAGAGGAGGAAGCATCACAAGAAGGGAACTGTGTCAATATGAGATCCCTGATGAAAGCTCTATTGAAAAGCAAAAATGAACACTTAGAAGTGCTTTGCAAAGAAAATGTTTGAAAGAGCAAGAGTAGGAGTAACCAATCACGATTGTGAAAAAATTTGGAGAACTATGAAGTCCTTTGTTGGCTTAGAATAGTCTTCCAAGCACGCCCACTTCATCGGCATCGAAGCATTCGAAAGTTTTATTAACAACAAGGAGAGGGGGTTCTTCGACTAGGCTCACCCCTCTTGAGCTGCAAGGAATGTCTGTAACTTCTTTACCCTTTGAGGTTGCTGGATCAGGGCGATCATCTTTGGGAAGCAGGTCACGCATCTTATCCTGCTGGAGCATCCTTTGCATCAGTTGGCGGAGTGCTCGGCAGTTCTCCGTCAAGTGGTCTGACTCTTTGTGGAATTCGCGGTATGGTTCTGAGTCTCTTGATCTTTGATCAGTTGATCGATAAGGTCTTTTGTATTTAGCCTTATCTCTCATGATTTGGCTCACTTCTTGCATGGCTTCATCTTTTTCGGACTCATGCAAGTCATTGCCTTGCTGATGGTAGACTGCAGCTGTTTGAGAAGATGGAGCTGGTGGTAGTAGTGGATCTCGAGTACGATCATGGTCTTGGATGGGATATCGATGGCACTGAAACCTTATTCCCTTCCTTGAGTCAGTTGGGAAATCATTGCGAGGAGACCTCAGAGGCTGTTTATGAGAAGGATCTTTCTCTGATATAAGCTTGGAGACGAAGCCTGAGTTGCTCTTTTTACCTCGGATGTATGAGTTGGCTAAGGCAATCAACTCTTGGTACGTTCTTGGAGCACGGATATTGGCTTCAAACTTGAGAGGAACTTCACGGAGACCGTGGATAAGAGCCACTCGGTACATTTCTTGACCAACAATCTCGATGTCCAAGATTTCTCTCTATAATCGATCAACAAATTGAGACCAAGTTTCATTCTCTCGCTATTTGATCTCAAAGAGGGCTTCAGGACCGCCCTTTCTCTTGGTTGAGGTAGAGAATCTGAGCAAGAACTCCCTTTGCAGATCTACAAAGGAAGTGATGTAGTGAGGGCGAAGACCATAGAACCAATCCCTCACTTGCCCATCAAAGGTTGTTACAAGGAGCTTGCACTTTGTTGCATCTGAAAGAGTTTTGAGAGCAACAGCTGATTTGAAGGCTCGCAGATGCTTCACTGTATCAGTCTCTCCGTTGTAGATCGGTAACTGGGGCTCTCTGAAGTTAGATGGAGTTGGTTCGTGACGTACATTCTCTGAAAAGGGTGACGGCTCTTCCTGCTCTCATACATCATAAGGATTAAAGAGAGCATAAGCTGCAGCTGTAAAAGAAGCAGGAGGATAGAAGAGAAAAGTTGCTGCAGGAGCAAAGGCAGGAGCTGATGGGTAAGGATGACTTCCCTGAAAGTTGAGAAATCTTGCAGGACTTCCCCGGGCTACTTCCCGGAAAACGTTTTGACGAACTACAAACTCTTCATCTTGAGGTCACAAGGGGGCTGCAGGCCCTTGCGGAAAGGTTGGTGTGTAAGGAAGATAGAACGGAGGGCAAGCTTGAGGATAAGCTTGTTGATGCTCCAATGTTGGTGTTAGGTTGATTGGAGCAGCTGGAGCTGTTGCTGGTTGAGTCTGCAACTGCTTGGTGATCGTAGCAAGAATTTGGGTGATCGCTTGGAACTACTGAGCATTCTCACGGCGCGATTTCTCAAAGGCCTCCCAGAGAGGATCTTCACTGGGACTTGGAGCAAGGTTCTCGGCTGGTTGTTGGTCTGACATGGCTAACTGTCGCTATTCACCGTCTGTTCGGATCTGAAGGTCGCGTGTTAACTGTTGATGAGTGGAAACGGAAGGGGGCAGGTTGTCGCGGGCCCCAGCAGCTAACAGGGTGTGTTCGATCTCACGAGCAAGGCGATTGAAGAAGGTTGCGGGGATAGAGGAGAGGAGGAAGCTACTGAGTGCTCGAGAGTGGAGCAAACACTTGTTCAAGGGTTGCGGGGATAGAGGAGAGAAGTACGTTGATCCGAGTATGGAGATAGTTAGGAAGGTTGATCAGGTGCTGTCGAGCAGACGGTTTACCAGTGGAGAAGGCTGATGAGCAGAGAAGAAGCATGCTGAGCAGAGAAGAAGCTTGTTGAGCAGAGAAGAAGCTTGCTGAGCAGAGGAGAAGCTTGCTCAGCAGAGGAGAATCTTGCTCAGCAAAGGAGAAGCTTGCTGAGCAGAGAAGAAGCTTGTTAAGCAGAGGAGAAGCTTGCTGAGCAGAGGAGAAGCTTGCTGAGCAGAGGAGAAGCTTGCTGAGCAGAGGAGAAGCTTGCTGAGCAGAGAAGAATCTTGCTGAGCAGAGAAGAAGCTTGCTGAGCAGAGGAGAAGCTTGCTAAGCAGAGAAGAAGCTTGCTGAGCAGAGGAGAAGCTTGCTCACCAGAGGAGAAGCTTGCTCAGCTGAGGAGAAGCTTGCTGAGCAGAGGAGAAGCTTGCTCAGCAGAGGAGAAGCTTGCTCAGCAGAGGAGAAGCTTGCTGAGCAGAGGAGAAGCTTGCTCAGCAGAGGAGAAGCTAGCTGAGCAGAGGAGAAGATTGCTCAGCAGAGGAGAAGCTTGTTGAGCAGAGAAGAATATTGTTGAGCAGAGGAGAAGCTTGATGAGCAGAGGAGAAGCTTGCTGAGCAGAGGAGAAGCTTGCTCAATAGAGGAGAAGCTTGCTCAGCAGAGGAGAAGCTTACTGAGCAGAGGAGAAGCTTGCTCGACAGAGGAGAAGCTTGCTGAGCAGAGGAGAAGCTTGCTGAGCAGAGGAGAAGCTTGCTCGGCAGAGGAGAAGCTTTCACAGCAGAGGAGAAGCTTGCTGAGCAGAGGAGAAGCTTGCTCAATAGAGGAGAAGCTTGCTGAGCAGAGAAGAAGCTTGCCGAGCAGAGAAGAAGTTTGCTGAGCAGAGGAGAAGTTTGCTCAGCAGAGGAGAAGAGAGGGGCCGTAATTTGGAGGAGAGGGTTCAGTCTTCCTGCCAACTTTGAAGTAAGGATACCGCGTACTGAGGAGAGGGTGCAAAATTCTCCTCATGGCTGGTTGGCGATCTGCAAGACTACCATGAGATCGGGATTTCAGTTCCCCCAGTGCGAGGAAGTAGTCGAGATTCTGAAGTTTTGTTGCGTGCCGATTTCCCAGTTTACTACCTTGGGAGTGGTGCGCCTCATGTGGTTGGTTGTATTCTTTCGCAAGCATGACAAGAAACTTTATTTGGATTGGTTCTGGTACTGGTGCGATGTTCGCTCTGATAGTGGTAAGCGGGTGGTGATTTACCGCAACAAGAGTTGACTTGATTTTGAGATTCTGACGGACCGCTGCCACGAAAATACTTTGTTTGGTTATGTCAGGAATTCTTGGGGTTTGTCGGAGCTGTGGAACGCGTTGTCTGACCGTTGTCGTCGCCAAAAGGGAAAGGAGCGGGAGTTCTCTTCACTGGTTGGATTTTTGGAGCCTCGCGAGTTGGCGAACCGTTTGTTTAGCATTTCTTCATTCGTAGAAGAGAATCGCTTGTTGCGGTGTGGAATTTCTTCAGTCTCTGGCCGGACCGCTGAGACATATTTGGGTTGTAGTCTGAAACGGAAGGTCGTTGTAGTTTCTCGAGGTGGTGGTAGCTCGGCGCCTTGTTTGTCTTCTCCGAGTGATGACTTTCTTTCTGGTGACCGCTGTGGTTCGCCTCCCGAGGTACAGGTGCTTGACTCGTCTGCCCCCCAGTCTTTCCATACGGAGGCAGTGGCTCCGAGGCTATCTTCTTCTTTGAAAACGATGAATAAAGTGGTAAGTGAGCTTGATCACTTTTGACTCTTCTTTATTGTTGTATTGTGCTAAATTCTCTCCATTCTTTTACAGATTGAGACCCAGGTTCAGATTATCGTTACCTGGAATGATCATTATGTGAGCTTGAAGGATGGATATCTGACCCTTCAGGAGAAGTTTCAAACCACAACGGGTTCTCTTGTTGCCTTGAAGGATGATCATGACCGAGATGTTTCTCGATTTCACCGGATTGGATCAAAGCTGAAGACGGAGTTGGAGGAGACTCGGGCTTCTCTAGAGATAGAGAAGTCTCTGGTGGAGAGGACTACATAGATGTTAAAGCTTGCTCAAGAGGAGACTTCTCGTTTGGAGATGAAGCTTGGTGCGGAAAAGGCCCAAGTGGAGGCGTTGTCTTTCTATAGCTGTGTGTCAGAGTTGATTATGCGGCTATCTGGGAGGTGGTTACGGTGGTTATGCGGCTATCCGCACACCGTAACCACCTTCATAAATGTTTTTACTACGGTTTTAATGCGCGTATCTCGCTATTTGGAGACCGTCATAAATAAATATTAAATGTTAATTAAATTCCCCCCACTAACCCGGTGGTTAGTGGGTGGTTACGCGTGAATCGAACGACCGAGGACGTTCCCCCTTGATCGGACTGCGGGAGCGGGTCTCCACGGGCGGCCAGCGAACTTGCCGCTGAGTTCGCCGACGAGGGGAAGATGGCCGCCGGTGGAGGAGGGGAGGCCGGATTTGCCGCCCCTTGGCCACGAGCCGGCGACCGAAAAGGGGGCGGCCGGCTTGGCCGCCCCTTGGACGCAAAGAGACAGACAAAGGGGGTTGCCGGCTTGGCCGCCCCATGGCCGCAAAGCGGCGGCCAAGGAGGGGGTGCCGACTTGGCAGCCCCTCGGCCGCAAGGTGGCGGCCAAGGTGGGGGGCGGCCGGCTTGCCAGCCCCTCGGCCGCAAGGTGGCGGTCGGCTTGGCCGCCCCTTGGCCACAAAGCAGCGGCCCAGGAGAGGCGGCCGGCCTGGTTGCTCCTTGGCCGCAAGGCCGCGACCAAGGATTGGGGTGGCCTCCCCTCGGTCGGAAGACGGCAGCCAAGGAGGGTCGGCCGGATTGGCTGCCCCTTGGCTGCGAGGCGGCGGCCGGCTTGGCCGCCCCCTTGGCCGCGAGGCGCCTGCCAAGGAAGGGCGGTCGGCTTGGCCGCCCCTTGGCATCATGGCGGCGGCCAAGGAGGGCTGCCGGTTTTGCCACCCCTTGGCCGCAAGGCGGTGGCCGGGGTTGGGCGGCCGGGCCGGTGGCCGACGGCCGGCGAAGCGACGTCCGTGGTGGTTCCTTCGATGTGCGTAGTGGGATCGACGTGCGGGGGGATCGGGCGCGGTGATCGCGCATGCGGTCAATCCCATGATCTCACTTCTCTTGAGGTGGGGATCATGGGTGGGTGGTTACGTGCACACCTAATTCCTATAAAATGGGGGTCATCCCCAACAATATGATTTCGAGTCTATTTGGCAGCATGATGGCGTCCGTGAACGCCGCGGTTACGAACCGTCATTCATGAAACCCGAATTCACCTAATGTAATATTAAACACATATATCATGATGGTGTTGTTTTTGTCCAAACTCACCGAGGCAAAAATGCCACATTATGCTGCTAACGGTTCGTAACCGCAGTGTTCTCGATCCGCACTGTTGTGCCAAACAAACCCTTCATCTTTCATTTTATGTGATGCGCAGGTGATAAGAATATTCTTTATGATCAACATTGCGGTGACTCTTCGCTTTGTTGGCTGTCATTTTCTTCCTCTATCTGTCTTTAAACAAAGCTCTTCTTGTTCTATTTGGCAACATGTTACCTATTTCGTTCATCGGGCAACCACAGTATAACTTCTTTTTGTAATCTTATCTCAGATTTGTTTTTTTTGCATATTCTTGGATGATTACACTGAGTCCTTCGCTGTCGCTCCTCGAGTGTTTTGGTTTATACTCCTAGGTGATGCTGATTACAGTTTTGTTTCACCGACGCATCTAGTTTACAATTTCTTTTACAGTTGGACCGATTTGTGTCGCCTTCGTTTCGTTGTAATGAAAACTCGGCTGCTGATTCGAGAGGGCTCGACTCAGTTCTTTTTCTCGGAGTACCGGATGGATGGTTTACTTTTTCTCTTCAGCCCTCCTGGCTACCCCTTAAAAAGCAGCCAGTGGAACACATGTTAATTTGACTGTTGAACTTGCTTTCTTATGTTTAGCTGTCGGCTGTTCCTTTCCAAGCAAGAAAGTATGACAAAAGCTTATTTATTCCACACCACCATTCGAACTAAAAACGTGGCTTAACACCATATGAACAACATAAAAAAAGTAAGCAATTTGAAGTTGGTTCTTTTCTTTTTATACAAACAAATATATTTACTACTGGACGCACGGTTCTTAGGCACACAGTAAAACTGTTTTGGCAAAGTTTTTTCATGTGATGATTTATTTTCTCAGTTAGGGTCCGTTTCGTGCTGCGTTTTTTCTTTGATGAGCTTGGAAAAAAAAGAGGATGTCACCGGTCAGTCACCAGATCAATGGAGAGAAAGTATCTTGTTACTTTTGTATAAGAATAAAGGAGACATACAAAATTGTATTAATTACAGAGGAATTAAATTTATGAGTCATATCATGAAACTATGAGAACGAGTAATGAAAAGAAAACTAAGACGAGAGACTAATATCTCAGATAATCAATTTGGATTCAAGCCAGGGAGGTCGACCATGAAAGCTATACATCTCTTGAGGAGTCTCATTGACAATTATCGAGAAAGAAAACAAGATTTGCATATATTGTTTATAGATCGTGAGAAGGCTTATGATAGAGTTCCAAGAGAGATCTTTTGGAGAGTCTTAGAAAAGAAATGTGTAAATATATCATATATTGACACAATCAAAGATATGTATGCAAATTCAGTAGCAAGGGTGAGGAAATCTGGAGGTTTAACACAGAAATTCCCTATCACAGTTGGCTTACATCAAGGTTCAGCTTTATGCCCTTATCTCTTTACCCTTATCTTAGATGAGCTCACCACACATATCCAACAAACAATATCTTTCTGTTCATTGTTTGAGGATGATATCGTTTTTGTTGATGAGACGCGCAAGGGTGTAAACGCAAAACTTGAATCTTGGCGAGAAACTTTAGAAAAGATGGGTTTTAGGTTGAGCAGGGCAAATACAGGGTATATGAATCTTAAATTTAGTAGTACAAGAAGGACAGATGATTTCGTTATTAAGTTGGGTGATCAAGATATTTCCCGTAGTGAGTGTTTTAAATATCTTGGATCGATAGTTCAAAAAGGCGGAGGTATTGATAAAGATGTGACACAGAATCAAGCGGGTTGGTTGAAGTGGAGAGGCGCGTCAGGGATCTTATGTGATCGTAAAGTACCCCTCATGAAAAACTCTTTGAAGCTCTTTGCAGTATCGCCCCCCCCCCCCCCCCGGTCGGGCCTCACTTCAGTCCACTGAATTGGACTGATTTTAAGTCTTTCCCATTTTAACCCTGCAGTTCTCTTAAAACTCATCAAAATTTTTTTTCATTTCTTCCCGATAGAGCAGAGCGAGCAGCGCCATCTTCTCCTTCGGCCGGGCGAGCGTCGGTCTCCTTCCTCTCCTTGCCGCTGTTGCTGGTAATCCCTCCTAACTGGCACTGCCCTAGCTCCTCCCCGATCTCCTCTCTCCCGGACGGAAGCCCCCAACTCCAGCGATCGTTCTTCCGGACGGAAGGCTCACGTCGCCGCCACCTATCTCTGTCCCTGTTAATTTCCCGCCGCCTGAAGCCACGACAGCCTCCCATCTTTCAGCCACTTCGACGGAAACCTCCAGGGAAGCTCCGCCGGCCGCCATTTCTACTTCCAGAGCCATCCTAAGACTCCGGTGACCTATCTCTGCCTCAGATTCCGGTTGTTTCAGTGACACTCCGGCGGATCGGGAGCCATCCCGGGGTTTTCCTTGCTTCCAGCCGGCGCTACTCCTGATCTGCAAACTACAACAACTATAAGGTGAATGTATCTACAGATTTTGAAATTAATGGAGCGTTTCCGGGATGAAATTGAGGGAATACCGACATTAACGTCATTATTATAGAGCTGTGTGAAATCAACTATAGATTTTAAAATTGCAGTTCTCCTCCAAGCTCTAGGTGTTTGTGAGGAGCAGAGGATGTGATTCCATTTCCGTACACTAATCTCTTCCATGTCAATGACGATGAGCCGTTTGCCGCTGATTCCCAACTTTGCACCTAGGTTCACAAAGGATTGCAGCAAAACCGACATTAACGCCATTATTGTGAATCATCAAGGATTCAAGCGGATCTTGGGAAATATCTTTGGCACGAGGAGAGGAGCGAGCTTTGAGGTAGACAGAGTTTATAGTTTTGTTTCTTGTTTTTCTTACTGCAATTTATTCACGTACTGGCCATGGGAGTTTATAGTTTATAGTTTTGTTTCATTAAGGCATGATGAGATGAACGTTGCTCTTTTTTCCTAAAACAAGATTTTTTTTTGGTGAAATGAAATATCTAATCTCATTTAATTTTGTATGTTGTGTATGATTATTGATGAAATTGGGGGAATAAGTTTTTTATGCTTTGCTCTTTTGATTATAACAAATTTGAATTGTTGAATTGAGCATCTTGTTCATGTTGTTGAATAAGCAACTGGATTGTTCAACTATAAGTTCATCTTTTTGGAAAAACGCAGAGAGTTGATCAAACAAAGAAATGAAGAGATGAGAATGGGCATAGATTATTCATAATTTGGATATGGAGAAATTAACTATAGATAAAAGAAAGTCAGAAAGATTCTTTACCTTTGATAAAAATTCAACAAATTAAACAAAACATTCTGGAAGGAGAATGTGTGTTATATTACTCAAAGTATAGCAATTAGGAAAGCAAACTTCTATGTTATAAATTGCACAACCGAAACGTTTCAGTCATGTGATCAATGTGGTATTGTAGCATATGTTATAGTGAACATTTTCATGCTTATGGTTATGGGAAGCTAGATTATTTGGTGAACATTTTCATGCGAAATCGTGGTGAGTGTTTAGTACATTTTCCTCTTGTCTTCCTTCAACAAGTTTAAGGATTGATACACATTGAGCAAAAAAAATTGAATTTACTACACATTTGAGAAAATTTATAGACGCCATGCTATGAACGTTAATATATCAATACTGTAAGGAAGGTGATTATGAAGCCCTTTACACAGGAAAGGGCGGGTCTTACTATTCTTACTCAAAAGAAAGATCTAGGAGATTCTTTGTCTCTTTTAAATAAGAAGGTCCATGATGCTAAGAGGGTTACCTTGCAGTCCATGCCTCATGATCCCAAGTTAAAGGCTTTGGATTTTCAAGTGAAACTTAAGGATGTAGGTTTCTATACTTGATTTTCTTCTAGATTTGATGTTTGAGGACCGTTAAATTATGTCTGTTGTTCTCCTTATTATTATTATTTGTTATGACTAATTTTGGAATGCATGCAGCATAAATGCTTTTTTATTGGCAAATTGTCATCACTTGGTTGTCCAAGAAGGAAGACCTATTGAATAACATGTATAGCATGCATCCGCAGACCTAAAATGTCGCAGCATTTTTAAAAAAAAGATTTCTCAGTTTTTTGGCAACATTTTTGAATTGTTGCCTTTGAGTCTTTTGACAATAGTTTTTAACTGTAACTCAACAAGCAATATTTCTAAAACGTCGCAATATTTCCACCAAAATTTTTTTGTCTAACAAAGAACATAAGACTTTATGTTAAACGTGTATTTATATCAGATGACTTTGATGGGGAATTGGTGAGTGAATCCAAATTTTTGAATTTGGGCTGTAGCAGGAAATAAATCCAAATTATCTAACATGATTACAGAAATCAGTTGGAAATTGTCTAACAGGATTACAGAAATCTGTAACCATCAATGTCATAAATATCATTCTATTTGTTACGCATAGATCATGACTATAACTTTGTTTTTGGGAGAGCGTCTGCGTCTCAGTCCCAAAGCTTCATTTTTAGATGCCCGTAATGGAAAAATCATGTTAGAGGCTGCACTTACCCAAAAACTATAGCTCCGATTGGCACGGTGTGGAGGTCATGAACATGGGGATTAAATTGTCATTCGTTAACGCCCACCGAAGGAACTTCATCCACTTTTATGTTCAAATAGATAATGTTTGTTAGGTGATTTTTAGCAAACGACGGCTTAACCCATGCGTTTACGACCGTCAACACTATGCCAAACGGAGCCTATTTGTGTTTGTCACCGCCGCATTCAGAACTGCGACCTATTTCCCAGTCAGAGTTTACATTATTGAAATCAATCAAAGTTAAAAGCTCAATTCTTCATGAAACACAAATTATGACTGCTACTTGCTGCTTAAGAGTAAGAACTTAATAACTTCTGTTCTGGTTCAGGGCTGGGTTAGAAAAAGCAAAGAAAGAGCTCGCAGAAAGCATTCAGAAGGGAATTACTGTCATTAACAAGTGACGGACAGATCAAACTCCTCAAAAGCAGCAGTGACATTTTATTTATTTTTGATTTCACCCTCCAATAAATAATTACTGTGGAAAATTACTGCAATGAATCTACATTATACATAGAAAGTGGAATCTTATGTGGTGAAAAAAAACTTTGGGATTATAATTAGCAATTTCATAGCATTTTGTGTTTGGTTGATTATAATGAAGCCCAAAGTGATATTGAATTGTTCTTATAGAATAAAAGCTCTTAAGAAATCATAAATTTTATTAACCATTGAATGTTAAAATTCAGACAAATTATAAACTTAAAAAATAATGAAATAAAATCATGATAGCATAATGGCTTTGAAAAATTGATGTTCAAAGATTGGAAATTTAAAATCATTTATTACTTAGGATTGATAAATTTAAAAATTAATGTTTGAAGCTACATATAGGACCATAGGTTGTGTTGAAAGTGGGCACACCGACCATAGAAAGGTCAAGGCCGACCATATAAAGGTTGACTTGGGCCCACGGCTCGACTGCAGCCGGTGCACCCAAACCCGCTCTCCCGCACGCCCCTTTTCTTCATTTCCCTCTTCTCTCTTTCCCCCTTTCCCCCTTTCTTCTTCTCCCCCTCTTTTTCTCTCCCCCTCCCCCCTTTTTTCCCCCTCATACCGGAGTGGAACCCGGCGCCCCCCCCGGTCGGGCCTCACTTCAGTCCGACTTAATCGGACTGAATTTCCGTGATTCCCACTTTACCCCCGATAGCTTTCGCGATTCTCATTTCTCCCCATTAGCGCTGTTCTCATTCCCGCAGGAAAAAATTGTTCCCCACACCGACCGGCGCTGCCCTACCTTCCCGATCTCCTCTCTCCCGACCGACGAAGCACCCAACTCCAGCGACCGTTCTTCCCGGCGGAAGGCTCACATCGCCACCACCTCACGCCATCAACGTTTCCTAACTTCAGCGCCTCCTAAAGCCACACTGCATCCATCTTTCAACCTCTTCGACGGAAACCTCCAGGGAAGCTCTGTCGACCGCTGATTCTGCTTCTAGAGCCCTCCTAGGGCTCCGGCGACCCCCTCCTGCAAGGCTAGGTTCTGAGTTTCGTCTCCCAATTTCAACCTACTGCAGGCTCCCGATTTCACCGTCCGTTAAGCTCCAGGATTCCGATTTCAGGTATTCCTCTTCTATGTATTGTGAGTTAGAGTCAACTTTGTTTACAGGCAAGCATAAATTGTCATCATTTTAGAGTTAGAGTCAACTTTGTTTACAGGCAACCACTTCCATATGCACTTAGATGATTTTTTGTTGGCCTTCATGATTCATTTGGAGCTGTTTTTGGGCATGATATTGTCAATTTCCCAGTTTTGGATTTCATTGAATCAGTTTTTGAGGATTCTGAGTGTGTCTTGCTCATGACAGTGTAGATTGTGATAATAGTGAACGCATTTGATTTGTTTTTTTTATTTTGCTTGTTCCTCTTTGACATGGTAGGTGATAGAGGAATGGAAGATGGGGAGAAGGGGAGATGGTAGTCTTTTATGAAAGCTTTGAGTTCGCGTCAATCCAATATTGAAGAATTCATTAGAAACTTATTTGCCCCTTAAGAGTTGGGATATGGCTACTGACGATGTGATACATTGTAAATTGGATGCCTCCATGATATCTTGTAGAGAGTAAAGTAGGATCTCATTTTGTCAAGATTTTCTTGTGTTATATTGTTCTTTTATGCTCTGACGGAAGTATTGCTCAGTTAGTTCCTCTTGTATGTGCAATTGAAGAAAATCAAATGCCTAACGGTCCGTTTGGCCGGGGAGTTTGTACAAAAAGACCATATATGTTTGACATGACAATAGTTATGACCGCCTCGCCACTGTCATTCCACAGTAATGATTTGTTAAAATGTATGCAATGTTTGATCATTTATGTACGATCACACAAGTTTGATCATTTATAATCAGATATCTGGATGCATAAATCCATGTGAATGTGCACTTATGGATGTTATTATTATATAAATCCACTTAGACAATCCCAGCTGTTCTTGTATATTTGTATGCAAATTGCAATCTCTTTACAAATTAAATTCAGTCTGATTGTTGTCCTGTACATGTTTTGAGCATATGGAGCAGGCCGGCAGTTGGTGGGAGCACGAAATGGGTTCAGGCAATTTGGGCTAGAAGAGTACTACACGGGCTAGGAGGATTCCTATCACTGGAATATCAAACCAGTGAAATATATGAATTGGTACAGAGGATATAGGGATTAATTGGTGAATTGATGGGGGTAAGAGGAGGGCTCATTTCAGGAGTTTTGAGAGGGAAATGGCGTTGAAGGACTTATGAAGTGGGACTGTGGGAGAATTTGAGAGTGGAGGTTTTAAGTTTTCATGAGCACATTAACGTATATGTATATACTCACACTCCACATATATATAATACAATTAGTGTTTCTTTCAAACAAGTATGTTTTAAGTTTCATGAGCACATGCAACATGCTATGAAATATTTGATCAATCACTTGTAGTTGGGTGAAATTTCCATGATTTGATGTTATTTATACTGCCCTGGCTGGTATATCCGTATATAGCAAAGAAATTTTTTTCATAGCTTGTTACAAGCAAATACTTTGGCAATCCATCTTGTTGAGTATGAATAACCAAAGCCTGTCATTTCTCATCTTTTTCATAGCTTGTCAATCAATTGTAAATCCATGTTTTTTAGGAAAAGCAATAATAACATGGTTTATGTTTCAGCAAGGATACTGTAGGGCAATATGAATCACACAGCGCCTTCACTCTTCCTGGACTCTACAGAGTCATTCACGGAATTGACGTCTTCGATCCAAAATACAACATCGTGTCTATCTTCGTATCTTCAAAATTATGTTATGTTATTTTGTGTGTTATTTTAACGTATTGTGCCCATAGTCGTAGCAGGGCCAAAATCATAAGAGAAGTTGAAGAGAGAAAGTTGCTTTTTTTTCATGTAGCAAATTTTGACACCTTCTATAGTCTCGTGGGAGAAACGATCGGAGCAAATTATAACATAATAGAAGTATTGACAAACAATAAAAATTTATGATGGTTTCTATTGTTGCTTGCTTTCATCTGATTAGCTCTCCTCCCTTCTTTCCAGGTTACTCTCTTGTTTTGGGGGCTTATAGATTTATTATATTGTGGTGGCACATTTATTTAAGCTTGGTTGAAGCTCATGCACTCGAGGTATATATAAGTATTTTGATTACTTTTCATGGTGACTTGTGGAGATGACACGACTATCAAAGTTAGGAAGATTTCAAACAGGATATTGTTCCAATTATCATCAATTTTTAGATCATTTGTTTTTCCATCTTCAATTAATTAATTACATCCTTTTTCTTAAGGCTTTGTTCATTTTGATGGAATTGGGGATTTGAAATTATAAGTGAAGATCTATTTTCATTGGAATTGAACCTTAATTTCAATTTTGAATTCCCAATTTTGTTCAACCAACCGGACCATAAAAGCTTGTCATTTACTGTTATCTAAGTTTTTTTGTTGGCATTTCGAAGGAAATAACGATCTTGGCTAAGTCAATGTTTATAGTGATCTTGTGGTAGGTTATTGAGTGCTTATTTTATAATTTGATGCTCAAGTAGGTAGATATAATTGTAGTTTCCTTCCTATACAATTTCTTGTCATGAATACTTCAAAATTTGAAAAGGTCAACATTTGTGTGTACAATAATTTTTTCAAAACTTGTTTACCAAAATTTTGTATTATATTGATTCTAGAACACGAGATGAATTACTATGGTGCACCGTGTACACCATCGGTCTTATTCCAGTGTTGTCCCCATCATTCCTTAAAAATCCGTGATTTTTGGCCCGCTCCTGGTAAGTCCCTGCTCCGGATCTTCCCTATTCTACTATTTCTGCAAAAATTATGATATTGAAGTATTGAACAAGGTTATTTCTCAAACTTTCATATGAATCAAAATGTTTTCTGATCATTTTAATGTCTTATACTTAGAAGTTAGATCTAATAAGAAAATAATTTTTGTATATTCAGTGTGTTAACTCAAATTACTATGACTTTATTTGGCAGGACTTATATGCTCCAGTTAGTCTTTATTCAGAATTGTTTGTCTGTTAGTCATCATCGCCAATGAACGGTATCGATCTTGTGCTGCGGGACATTGCAAAAACACAACGCTCGACGGAGACCCTCGTCCGCCGCTGCCGTGAAATTTCGCCGGAATCGATTCCGAGTCAAGCGCCGCCATTCTATTCGTCAGCATTCGACCGCCCCACTAGTGAGCCGTGCGTTTGTGGCAAACATTCTGGCACGTTGAACAAGATTCAGGAGGATTGGAATCAAGATCCAACTGCAACTGATCGAGGATGGTCTGCGCCCTCCTATCCGAATTGATCCGCCTGTGCCACTGTGGAGCAAGCGCCCCGACCTGAACGCGTATCTTCTGAAACCGTTGTTTGTGATCGATCCGGAACGACAGTACAGCGTCAACGTGACAGCGGGTGCATGTCCGTCTTGCAACAAAATAGGCTTTCTTTTCCGCAAGCAATTTAGTGCCCCGCGAATCATCGATTGCATCGACACCACCAGATTTGCTATCTGTGCTCGATACGTGTGCAAGAAGTCGAAGAACTCAGGCGGTTGTGGTGCCACGTTCCATGTAATGGATGAGGCCAAAACAGAGAAATTGATCCCGACGCCTATCATCCTTAACTATCCCGTGCAGCTGTTTGAACAGAGCGCGCACGACGTCGGTCTTGTTCAAATGACATACGACTTATACACGTCCCGTTCTGGCAGTGCTGATGCCTCCAAGGTGATTCGTTGTGCCCGAACGACTCGATACATGCGTCAAGCCGCGCTATATCGTGGTCACGTGTCGTGGTATTTGGAAATGCGCGCTCGGGATGTCGTACTCTGGCAATCGTCGTCGCCTCAGGATCTGACAGTGTTTCCCGATTTTCCGTCGTTCTTTCAGCATTGCAACGGGTACAATGGCACTCTCGGTCCAGTGGAATCGACGCTGACAGGCCTGGTCAACGACTGCATTGCTCGCCAACTCCCGTTCTTCAACCGAATGGAAGGCGCCATCACCGGGACTCTTCTCTCGGCCGACCATCATCACAATGTGCCGGGACGCATGAAATTAACGGATGAGTTCAACGGCAGGAAATTCGCCCCAGTTGCTGGATTGCACTCCGTCATGAACGAGCGCCAACAAATCCTCTCCCATCAATTCACAAGCACGACGGGCAATGCGGAACGTCGATCTGTTGGCCGGGGTTTGCTGAGACGGTACAACGCTTACGGCATTGATACTTCGCTGCTCATCATGTACCTGGACAAGTGTTGCGATGATCGAGAATGGCTGGAAGAGTTTGAGAACATCATTGTTCTCCTCGACAATCATCACCTGATCACAAGATACCGGGACAATTCGAACAGCGCGGATCGTGCTCGGCATGAACAATTCATGTCTGCCGTGGCCGAAATCATTGTTGGCACTGGACAAGCTCCGATGCGGGAAGGCTCCATCATTGAGGCTGAATTGAATGCACTGTTGGATCGCATTAAAAAGTGGGAAATGGAGAATGATGTGCCCTCATCCAAGCGCATCGTGACGAGCAAACTTCTCGCTTGCCACGAGACACAGAAAAAACACATCAGAAATTGCTTAACGCCGCCAACATCCGCGTTGACTACCGTCGTGGATCGCTTCTTTCGTTCGAGTCTGCGTCGTGGATCGGGGAAGAATGAAAACTTGTGGCGTCATGGACGTGCTATTTGCCCAGAGACCATATCCCTGGAAGGAGGGAACTTGCTGCTACATGCCGTTGTCTCTCAAATCAACTTTCGAGGCGAACTCCAATTTGATCCTCGCTGGGCGTATTTGCCAATCTCTGGGATGCATATCATTCTCACTCAATATCTCGCACTGTTTCCGACTGATGGCATCACTCCCTCGCCTACGTCTCTGTCGACGATGTTTCACTTATTGCCTCTCTCGATTGATGATTGCGACGACGAATTTGGATTGACGACAGCGTTTGGACAATCCCTTCCTCAATTGCCCGAAATTCCTGCAGGGCAACTGAAATCGCTTGGAGTGATCGCGGAATCAATCACCGATAATGCAATTTGGTCGAGTCACACGTTCGATGCGATTGTGCACGATGCCCTTGATGCTGTCGCTGCTGTTGTTGAGCGGGCTCACGATGATCATCGTATCGTTGAAGAAGACAATGATGCACCGCGGGACGATGGTGATCTGAATCATGCTGACGACGCTGCTCCGTTGATTGGCTCCGAATCTGGCGTCAAATTCAGCAACATGCCTCATTCCATTCAATCCAATCGCAAGCGCCGCAAGCCAGGACCAACATCGCATGAGTGCAGCTCTTCATCAAGCCACCACAAAAAACATCGCAGCCTCAACGCATCGGGCAATGAACGTCAGTCGGCATTACAAGGGCTTAATCTATGGGAAGCTGTCATGAGCACTTCACCAATGATCAAGCCCTTGGAGCGTCGCTTGCTCCGAATGATTGCCATCAAATTTCTTCTACCCGATGAACTTCAGGATCTGAAGGATTTCCCTGTTGAATCTTTGCATCTTCCACAATTGCACCGAATCTGGTCCGTTCTAGTCTCGGCTCTGCGTAGCACCAATTTCTCTTTCAAACGGTTCATTCGGCCGAAATCAGAACAGGTCCTAAAACAACACTTGGAGGATATGGTTGCTCATGCCCGATTCAGATTGCCCATTCAACGAGCAGCGCCCAAACGCAGCATCATTACTGCCCTGAGTCAAGCCGCGTCAGTGATTGCTCCATTGCGGTCGCCTCCTGTTGACAGTTTCAACATTGTGCAGTTGGAAGAGACCGTGACAACGACTACAACTCGAATCGTCACCTTGGCAACCGACGCCAGTCACAGTTTATGTCAACCCCGTGCATCGGATCTACAATCTGCGCCCGAACAACTCATTGAAGGGTCATCAGACGATATCATTGATCGACTAGTTCAACAAGAGATTGATGATGGACATGCCGGCAACATTCATTGGACCAAAGTGATCGCCCCCGCGTACGCCCGCATTGCTTCCCGTCGTGATGATTTGGTCGAGATGACCCACAAGGAGATCCAGAATCGTTGGGAGTATCTTGCACGCCTCAAGAAGCGTGTGCCATCAACCACATCAGCACGACCAAGTTGTCATTCTCGATTGCAATCGCATTCCGAGGCTGACCAGCCGCACGACGATCCAGGCTTCCTAAATATTTCGTCGTCGCCGTCGGCCGAACCATCAGTTCCAGCTGCATCTCCCACCACCCGGAATTCAAATCAACCGACCTCTTTTATAGTCATTACGACGGCGGTGGAACCTGTTGTGGCCAACACATCTGTTGTCAGCGAGATTGGTTTGTGTCCGCCATTCATGGTCGATCATCAGTTGCCGGCTTTGGATCAGATATTGGCGGCCACCGTTCCTGCCCCATCTGCAGGGGAGCCATTTTCCCAAGCGGAGAAGGAGCTGCTCAATTACTTGCTGACCAGCCCAGGAGAGCGCTTCCATGTGAAATCAGCGACTGGTGATCAAACCTCTTGGAAGAGTCTGGCCAGGCGTTTCTTGTACTGGGCGCGAGTCGCGCGGGTATTGGGGATGAACCAGTTTCGAGCCCGATCTGATGGACAACTCAAACAAAAGGTCAAGGATGATAATAAGAAAAAGTGTTCCTAGCAGGTAGACAATATTTGGCTTTTGGTTTCATTTTCATCTTCAAAATTTTCCTTCTCAATTACTTGAAATTTTCCTTCTTTTAATCTCACTAGGCTTATTGAGATGGCTCAAGCTTGAGAAGATCATACTTTTGCGGTATGCTTAATTTCAAGTCTCAAATTCCAATTTGGCAAGGTATACCAAATTTTCCTACTTTTGCGGAAATGTAATATTAGGATGACTGTATGACAAAATTATTGTTTTGGAGGTACAATGAAAGTAGCATTTATTGAAGAAAAGTAGGCAAAAATAGATTTAGGTGGCATGTACGTGTACAATGAAGGTTAGAAATGCATCCATTGTACAAGCATACAAAATTAGCATTGAAGGATGGTGATGGGGAAGGGGTTTACTCAGTCTATCATTTATAGTTCAATCAAATTTGCACAAAAGATGTTAAACCTCATGCAACACTTTGTTGAAAAAGGAAAAAAAAATCAGGATAAATTTGGCCCCACATAAATGAGATAAGTTAGTGATGATGCATAATTTCGAGAATGACTAGTCATAATGAAGCCAATTTATTTACTTCCAAATATAGCTCCATAATATCCCTGTTTTTTTTATAATTGTAACCATTCTATGAGACAACAAGAGTCTTTAGAAAAATGAAACCTTGAAAAAATGGATAATTCATTTTTTATCACCCTTATTCATTAAAAAGCACCACCATTCCACCAGTTTGTAGAAGTGCTAGTACTTTTTTCATTAAAATATATATATTTTTTTTGCCAGGAAAACTTTTGGAAGGCTCCGGAGTTTTAAATGGATCTGTTAAATTGCGAGGTAATTCATGGGGTTTACATATGCCTCTAGTTTGCCCGGATGGTGCTGTTGTAGCAAATGCCTGTAAGCTTCAACTTGCTGGCCAAGCTGGTGCATCTGCGGTAGATAGAACCATGTACCTTGTAGAAAGCTTTTAAAATCATGGAATGTTGATCAAAACTTCTATATGTAAATGATCTACTTTATGTTAGTTGTTATAGGCATGGACTTGAAAAAAATTTATCCAGCCACTTTATCTTATCAAAACTTGTTCTGTTTTGCTTCAATCACTTTATATATTACATGCCACCATTCAATTATGGAACTAGTCTTTTACATATAGGACACTATCTTATTTTTTTTTTAAAGCTTACGTTTTGGAGAAAAGCCACATCCTCTGAGAATGCAAAAAATAGCTACAATAATATAATTAAAAGGTGACGAGATTTACTATGTCTCGATAAGAATCACCCATGTCCACAATCATATAGAGAGATACTACCACCACTCCAGAGATGAACACAAAATTACAACATTTCTCCTTGAATATACTCCCATTGAAACTCACTTGATAATTTATCTTTTTTGCTCCTATTCTGTTTTTTTTCTCCTTTCTTATTGTTTAAAAATTACTCTTACTATAAGAAACAAGGTAGCCAACCCAAGAACAGAGTAAAAAATATTTATATATATTACCTTTTACATACCTATATATATTTGAGTACACACACAATACTTTATAACTACTTAACGTTCTTTCTTCATCCAACAACCTCAATTCTATTTTGAAGATTCATCCAGTCATCTTGTTTCTGAATATGAGGATGAACTTGAGATTATGAAAACCATGATTCATGAAATTGAGGTTATTTATAATGTTCATGTCTTGCTGTTTAATTGTTTGTACTATGCATAATTTTGTTGAGAAAATACAATTTTGGGTCACCTCTAGTAACAATGGTTCCATCAGAACTACCTAGCTTCATCAATCGTGCTCATCCCCCGTGTTCTTATTTTTATTTGGTGTTTAATACAGACTCCGTGGCTCGACAATCGTCATGCTGTGTTCGGACACGTCATTGAAGGAATCAAGGTGCTAAAGAAGCTCGAGTCCCAGGAAACCAGCAGGGCTGATGTCCCGAAGCTTCCTTGCAGGATCGTAAAATCCGGCGAACTTCCGGCGGACAGCTGAATTGATTTCCTTAGAGAGATGTGACATTCACTTATGAGTTTGGTGAACTCCAGCGAACCTCTAGTTTTGAAAATTTGAAATTATTCTCAGTAGTTTCTTTCTTCTATTGTTTCTCTCAATTCAATGAAATGCTATTGTTTATGCTGACTTCATGAGCGGCGAAAATTCAAAAATGATGGTTGCCGATTGATGGTAATGTTGTTTGTGTATGATTTCAAGCTCGCCATTCACGATGAGCGCACTCACACAACTTTGGGTTTCAAGTTTTTTATGGAATGATGTGGTTCATTTAACCCTTACGGTAAATTTGCTAAATTACAAGTTGCACTTCTCCATGTTTTGAAATTACAAAACCTCACAGCAAATTTATGTTTCATAACATGTAAAGGGCAGCCCGGCGCACAAAGGCATCTCAGTATGAGGACATGTTCACATATCTTATAAATGAATTTAATAACCACAAATTTAATGAGAAGTTTTCTAGTAAATTGCAGCTGAAAAAAATTAGGTGTTTAGTTTGAGTGTTTGACTGCACTTAAAAACAGTATATACGTTTATATAAACACACACACATATATATATACATATACATAGTACAATATTCTTATATATTATTCACTAGAACTACTAGCAAAATGGACGCAATTTTAAAAAAAATTAAATTAGCATTTGATGTGCATTTAAAATATTTTAAATTTGATCAAACTTAAAAATGATGTCTTTATCATATTATAAAAAAATCTCAAATTAAATATTTTACTTTATATCTTAATTTCAGCATTTGTTTAATTAGTAGAGTAGATCTAAAAAATTAGGGTAATTATATAGGCAGCTCACATATAGTTATTCGCAGCCAATTTATTTTTTAAAAAAAATTGAAAACTTTATTTTCTCTCATGCTAATAGCAGCCCCCGTTTACATTCCTGCTGGGTCTTTTTTTCATTTGGATGCGGTCAAACAAAACCCACATCCCACCCTCCTTTTTTCCCCTCTTCTCACCCCCCCCCCCCTCCTTTCCTTCACCTCCCCTCTTTTTCTTTCTCCTCCCTCCCCCTCCCCCCCTTTTTTCCCCTCATACCAGAGTGGAACCCGGCACCCCCCCCCCCCCCCCCCCCCCGGTCGGTTTCACTCCCGTAATGACTTAATCGGACGAATTTGCTTTGCTCTTCCGAAAATACCCTCCCGTTTCCGCCGCCGATCCCGTATGAGTGAGGCCCGACCGACTTCATTTCCATTTCATTTCAAACGCATCTCCGACGAATCCTGCCGTCGCCATCGACTTCATCTCTCCTGCAGCCGGAGATCGTGTTTCTCCTACATCGGTCGGCCCTTTCACTCTTCCACGGCTAGGTCTTCTTCCCGAGCAGCTCCAATCAGGCGTCTTCCACGGCTAGGTCTTCTTCCCGCATCCCGTCGCTTGCGAGGTTTCGCGATAACTGGCGTCTTCCACGGCGATAACTGCAGGAGTCTTCCACAGTACACTGGGACGCCGTCGCTCTACCAGACTGACCCGTCGGGGACCTTCTCTGCTCGGAAGGCTAACGCCACTGGGAGGAATTCCAATTCAATTAGGGAGTTCTTAGAGAAGAACTACAAGGGTACATCAGGCCAGGAGACCATCAAGCTGGCGATCCGGGCGCTGCTGGAGGTAATTTTTGTGTTTCTCCTTTCCAGATCACACAACTCACTCTGCGAAGTTTTTTTTGTTGTCTGCTAGAAAATATGAACTATCTTGAGCATCCATATCAGACTTTACTCCTCACCAATTTCACTCTCTGGAAAATAGGGGATTCCAATTTGTAGCAAATCTATGAGATATATGTTTAGTGGATTTGGTTCCTATTTTTTTTATCATTTATTAGTTGTTCTTAAACCCTACTGCAAGCCAAGCCACCCTGTGTCAATTTGAGCGTTACTACAAACTCTGCATCTTCATTAAAAAATTAGCAACATGGCATGATTAGTTGAGTCATTTGGATGTTGAAATGTGAATGTAAAAAAAAGATTTCATTTTAAGATGGGTTAGAAAAAAACATGGAACCCATTTACCTTCATGGGAGATATTAAACCTATAAATGCAGATGATTCACCACTAGTTCTTATTTATGGCATTAATGGTAAATGAGCATGAATATACTGATTCTGAGTGTTAATTGTTTCAACCTTGAATATACCCACTAAAAATTGTTGTTATTTTTCTGAGGTCATGTTAGACTTATTGTGCATTATATAGAGTGATGGAACATTGGTATTTGTCAAGAAGGTCCTAATCATACTTTAGTGTCTAACTGAGGCAATGCTTTCCAATGTTTAGTCTTATATTCCTTAGATTTTCCTGAAGTATACATTGGTCTTTTCATATTGAAGACAAATATTCATAGATTGATAATCTCATTTAGTTATTTTCCTGAAGTAAAGATCCTATGTATAGTAAAGAGAATGAGAACACAGAGATGAATTCTGTCTTGTTTAGAAAGTAAGCAAATGGAATGAAGAACAATATTCACAATTTTGAAGATTGAATCGCTATTGGAACATTAGGGGTTAGATTGATTCGGCACAAGTGTTTGGAAATATTCAAACTTAGTTAAAGTGTTTTTTTGGTTGGTAATGAATGAAATGAGTTCCTAGTTTCACCTTCATAATGGAGAAAAAGTGTTCCCCTCTATTCTAATACTAGATTGGAATTATTAACCAAAATTTGAGTGTTTGATTTTCTTTACTAAAATTCTTCCACTGGAGCTATTTCATTCTTTGCGCATCTAATTAAATTGTTGAGATATTGACCTGCAGTGAATAAAGATGATGAAACATTTCCTGCTTGGAAAAATCACAAATTATTATTGAAATGCGCAGTCAAAGAATTATAATCTAGTTGTCACCACCTACCTTTCAGTTTTTTGCTCTTTCTTTGAATTATACTCGAAAAAGTTACTCCCTATGACAGGTGCTTTGCTTTGATGGGCTCAATTCTCCAGAGCTGCTTCAGTCTCTTCTTATATGTTGTTTGTTCCTGGGAAGTCCTTAAAAGCTGTTTTCTGAACCTGGAATCTCTGGAAGGGAACACCGACTTATCTAATCTTAGCAGCATTTAGAAAAGGGATTGATTCCTTGTTGCTCCAGGTATCTCCGAACCCAGTACCCTGCAAATTTTATTATCAATTCTGAGACAACATTTCTATTCTAAATTCAGCCTCAAGTTATTTGTGTAGCAACTTTCTATGGTATGTGGAAGAATAAGATCCATATAGAACTATTCTTCTGTTACATCTGGCCCTCATATGAAAAGCAAGAATCATATTCTCCTGTGCAGAATTTTCGGGAGCTCTTGTCTAGCTCTTGTTCAGCACTCACCGGATCGTTGGTCTCACACAATCAATTGGCTCACCCAGGCACAGTTCTTCTTCCTCTGCCAAACATGGTTAAAAAATTTAAAGTCCAACGCCTCAGTGAGAAAGCAGAGCTGCGAACTAACAAACAATGAATATATGCTGGTCCAAGGCATTTTCTTTGACAATTGCAATATTGTCAAATTGTCAACAACTCACACTTAAACACAATATTGTCAACTTGCATCTTCAATTTCTTGATAATTATAATTTGTTATAGTGCTTTAGTGATTTAGTTTAGTTTCAGTCTTCATTGCTATGTAAAGTTATCAGTTTTCTTATTATTTAAGTTTTCAGATCAGTTTTCAGTCTTTTTGTTGGAGAAGTGCAATGTTTTTTTAGAAAAATTTTAGCTAATACATACACATTTATTGGCTGCAATATCACTTCAATTTTTGCAAATGATTCAATTTCCTGTCAAAGATAGAGTTATCAATTTCATACTTAAAAGTGTCGTTCATGATGTGCATTTTCTGCTCTTTGTACACATACTCATGCAAACTTCATAAATGATGAAAAAAAGGTCGTTCATGATGTGCATTTCTTGTTTGATTCATTTGATTACTGGTTTCAAGTAGAAAGACATGTGATTGGAATGAGTTAATGAGGGAGTTGTTATTGATTTGGTATTATTTTTTCTTATTGGTATTAGATGATGATGGAAGCAGAACTGTGCTCCTCCCGTGTTCTATCTCCTTCACAGGAAGAAAGTGGGGATGAAGAGCTCTCTGTACTTCTGAGGCACACTAAAGTTATTGTAACTGGGAACAACATAACTAAATCTATTTTGGTTGGCCTCTAGGGTGTTGTCAAGAAGGCTGTAGGCCTTGGTGGATGGCACTGGCTAGTAAATTTGAATTTCTCATGTTTTTCCTATGTTTAGATTTCAATTTGTTTATATTAGGTTGCTGTCTTTGTCGTCATATGCTTTTCTGCAGCCGATAAGCGCGCCCTTTCTCCACCGGATCGGAGTCGCGTCATCATTAGTTGCAACCCGGGTAAGCAAAGGCGGCAATGGCTTGAATATTTTATCAGAATAACCTAAAGCCAGGCCAGATCCCACCCCAGATTTTCTCGAACAAGAGTCGATCTTCTCCGCAATACGATTTCCACATCCATCGTCATTTTTGGCAGGATTTGAGCGGAGAGCGAGAGAGCGCTGGACCGATCCGAAGATATCTTGCATCTTTGTTTTCCTCTCTGTTTCCTTATGTTCTGCTTTCTTTTCGGGGAATGCTTAGATTTCAGATCTATTTATCTTGGCTTAGGGTTTAGGACAGTACACAAAACTAGTATATATATTTCAGGGAATGCTTTTAGGGTTTAGGACCGATCCGTCTCTTTTTTTCTAAGAAGTTTTTGTTACCTGTAATGTACCTAGTTCTATATATATGCAAATATATATAAAAATATATCTCTACTATTATACGAAAACTAATCTTTGGTGAAACATTGCAAATATCTCTATATTGTCCTTATTCAATCTATTAACTGTTACAGATTATTACAATGTCAAGTTGCGAAATGTGAAATTGTTCATTCAAAGTAGAAGTTATTCAGGCGTCGACTATTTCAGATCAAATCAATCTCATTCTAGCTTTCAGCATTTGGACAGAAAAAATATTCAGGCTTTCAGTTTGATTCAAAATTTCCAATTTTAAACTCCTATTTCCCTATTCTTATTTGGTTCTATATTTCCCTGACTGTAAAATGGTGCCTTTGTTTGATAGAATAGGAAAGTGACGATGTAATCATAATGCCTGATAGAATAGGATTTTTATAGCTCCTAATAGAATAAGATTCTTATTTGGTTAGTTACATATTAATCACTTCTGCTTGGTATAATATTTTAAATTTGTCTAGTTGTTTCACAAACAAGAGACTACACCGGGGTTCCTCCAGTCGCTGCAACCGCAGGGAAAAAATTTGGTCGGGGGCTTTGCCCCTGAACCCTTGAGCAAGGGGTGCGCTGCCCCCTGCAAACCCCAACAAGCTTAGCGTCGAGCTCGACTAGCGAAATCATGGGAAGTTGTTTCTTCTTTTTTTGTATGATATATACTTTCAAAAAAAATCGGCATCAGTACATATGTGGTCAATTTTTGTGATAAGGGCTCATGCAGAATTCATAGAATTTTTCAATTTAAAGGAAGGTTATGTGTATCAAGCTAACAAGCATGGCTTGTTCCTCTATTTAAATATGACATCCTCCTTACATATTCCATTCACAAATATACCTTCAAATAGTGAACCTAGATTGAGTTCTTAATTGAGATCAATAAGTACGTATGTGTTGCATATGAGACCACAAATGCTAATCATATTCGACAATTAAACTGGGTATAGTGCTAGGCTGCTCAAGTTTAATTCAATCTTTCTATATTTTTTTAGTGTTTATAAGATTCAGTTTTTACATTGATTTTATTCTTCTCGAGGCATTCAATGGGGTTTCTTGAAATGTCTTGAACTATAGTTTATTTTAATGATTTCTACATTGTAAATCTTAGAATAAAAATGGGTATAAGGCTTGGGTAGATAATTCTTCTGTTCTGCTTGGGAGTTGAACTTTTCTTTGAAAATTTCATATCTGTGAGTTCAGTTAATCCTTTCATGCTTTAATAAGGACCGGCATTTTTCTAGAGTAATAGTTTTTGAGATGAGTTTTGACAAAACGACAATATGTGTGCTTGTAAAATGGATGAATGCCAAATTCGATGATTTGATGTGGGAATTATTGTTTCATTTGCAGTCGCGATGTGGTCAATGATGCTCAAGTGGAATCATTTTAATCATGTTATTGACATCTAATATGTAATGTTTGATAGCAAGACATGATATTTTGACTATTTTCATAACAATAGGACAATATGTGTACTCGACATCTCCAATCAATTTTTTATAGGAGTCATCATATTCATTATTACCCCACTTATAAACAATACATGAGTTTTAAATATGTTGTTGATTATTACCCCCACTTATTCAACTCTTAGCCTTTTTTCCTCACTTAAATATGCTGCTGATTATTATCAGTGTTGAATAAGAAGAAGAGAGCTAAAAATCTCTCAATCTTTCTCCAAATCCATGTGGAGAATACAAGTAGAATTGATTGATTTATTTTTTGTGCCTTTTGGGTTTGGTCTTTAATAATTTGTTTCCACTCTTTGGTTGGATGTAAATGAAGGCTGAATTGGAGTAATCCTAAATTTAAGGACAACTTTAAATCAGGTAGCAAAAATATTGAAATCCTGGTGGAAACATGGTCTGTGCTATTGTATTCTTTTGGAATTCTGCACTGTTCTGGCTGCCTATCCGAGCCCCCATAATCTTTAGCATAACCTTCTGGATCACTTAGTTGCAGTATTAGTACATATACTTATTTCAGAATTTAGCTCCATGACTTTTTTTTGAAACAGGATCATAACAAAGATTTTATTGTCCAATTTGCATACTCCAGTCCAAGTGATGCAAATTCTATTCTAAATCATGCATGATTTGTAGTATGACATCTGAAAGTTTGTTTTTAGTAATAATTTATAAGTTATTTCTTTTATTTATTTTTCAGATTTCTTAAAAAATGAGTACATCGGCACGACCAGGTCGTCATTCCCATTTACAATTGAATTCTGAGGCGCCCACCAGCACGCCGATCTAGGCTCCCTCAACATTCCTCCGTCGCAGCCGGTCAAACCCTCAGTTCCAGCCACATCTCCGATCACCCCGAATTCAAATCAACCGACCTCTTCTGCAGTCATCACGACGGTGGAGGAACCTGTTGTGGCCAACACTCCTGTTGTTAGCGAGATTGGATTGCATCCTCCATTCATGATCGATCAATAGTTAGCAATCAACAGTCAGCAGAAATTGTGTGCCAGATATAACCCAACCAAAATTTATATATTGTAAAGATGTTGACATTATTTATATGATATAATGTTTATCTTTCTAATATATATTATATAACATGGATAATGAGAACTTTAGAATCAGACAGTTGTGATTAACTTAATGATCAGACTCTATTGCTTGGAGTTCAGATTTGTAAATAATGTTAGGGGAGTTAGCTGGTTATAAGCCATAACACATGCTTTAAGATTTGTGTCATGCTCAGTCGTCTTAAGGTCGGGGCAAGATATGGCTTTATTATATAACAATTTTGTGGTACTGGTTCAAGAATGATGTTTGATCTTCATGTTGTTTTGTTGCTACAATATTCTTAGATACGATATATGCTTGTCATTTATCAGTTTATGTCCCTTATGCTTCGTTTTCTTATAGTTTTATACAAAGAAGGATGTATGAAGTTAAAACTTCTCGGTTGAGCTATTAATATTGATTTATTTCTTCAGGTAGCTACAGATATCCTCCATTTGCATGGATAAAATTTGACTACATACAAACATGACTGTCACTTTTGAGAGATCTAGGGAGGAGCAACTCAAAAATCAAAAGAAGGCATTTGAGAGATCTAATTTGTATCTAATTTGTACGAGTGACTGGAAATGACTTCCACTATAAATTTTTGTCATTGCTACAAGCCTTTGTAGTGTTGTGTCGATCATATTTTTTTTAAAAGTGATGTGATATTCGCGGTGCTTTTTTCTTACAAAAAACATTGTAATTATTCGCGGCGCTTTATAGAAAAGCTTTGTTGCAGCATTTACCTATGTTATATGCATTTAAATATGTCTGTTGTATGCATTTACCTATGTTATATGCATTTAAATATGTCTGTTGCATGCATTTACCTATGTTTGTTGTACAACTAGTTTAATGATGCTGCCTGTTGATTAGAGTTTTTTTTTTTAAATAAAATATCTAAAATTTGTGTTTTTTATTAAAAAGCGTGGCGAAAAAATCGAGTAATGGATATTTATTTGATTTGTTTATTTTATTCGCTGAGATTCACCATTCATTACTCTTTGGTTTTCTTATACATCCTCTTCTCATTTTCTAGTTAATTTTTGAAGACTTTTGTTGTAATTATTGATATTCTTAACATGTAGGGGGAAGCATTGTAATGAAGAAAAAAAATTGCGCTAAAATTAAATTTTTAAAAAAAAAAATTAGATCTTTCAATTTACATTTTAATATAATTATGCAATTGTTATTAATTA
>CM077162.1:34521157-34588824 GCA_039583875.1 Platanthera guangdongensis | reverse complement strand
ATTTTAGTCATTTAGGATGGCATTTTGACCATCCGCAAACCCAAAATCCAAAAAAATCCCTTGGTGTCCTTATCAAATTGGACCCCAAGTTCCCCAATTCTGTGGCCAACAGCATGATAGTGCAGAACTTTCATCCCTTATAAAGTTGTTGTGGAAGTCTATTTCAGCTATGCTAGAGGTTAGAGTAGTTGCAAAGGTTGAGCTGATCATAAGGAGCAAGGCAGAAGCCTTCACGGGGCACAAGGTCGTTCTCCCGTATGACGCACAGGCGAATGGTCATGTGCCTGAGCATCTTTGTAGGAGCTCGATCGTGTGCCCGTGCTCCCTCTCGGGTGAGTGCACTTGCGTGTGTCAGTGGTTGCGTGCCCACGATCATATTTACTGATGGTTGTTTGGTTTGGTTATCCATTTCGTCACGTGTTAGCTTTGTGTTGCAACGATGCACTGGTTTGCGATAAAGTTTCTTTTTAACCTTATGCCCTTTAATTTTCAGGTACCGAGGCGGGGCGCCTAGGGGAGGCCGATGCGTTTACGATCTTCCCTTACTAGTGAACGTATAGATATTTGGCGATAGCATTATGTGATATCTACATGGATGTAGGTGAAAATCCTATGTGTGGAGGAGCGTGTGCAGAACCCTCCTACTGGCAACATGACAATCTATGTGTCTTTCTTGAAATCGTGCTTTCGTCTTCAGAGGAGGTGATTGGGATCTTTAAGTTCTATGACATGTCGATCTCCCAGTTCACTCCTGTTGGGATAATGAGGCTATGAACTTGATTGCATTCTTCCAGGAGCGGGTTTCACAGTTCTCCTTAGACTTGTTCAATGAATTGTGCAAGGTGCTTACTGATACTATTGGCCGGGTCGAAGTACGCAACAACCAAAGATGTCTTCACATTGAGTATAAGGTCGATCACTATCACTGGAATACAATATATATGTATGTCAGTAATTCATGGGAGATTGCCGAGCTTTAGAGGTCGCTTCCTGGATGTTGTTGTCGTTGCATGACAGGACATGAGCATAACTTTACGCCACTTCTAGGTTCACAGATCCGATCTCTTTGGCGAGGCCCCTTTTTTGCATCTCCATCATCGTTGAGGAAAAGTGATTGATGTTGTGCGAGCTCACTTCAGACGCAGAGCGGTCAACCGCTGTTCCTTTGGATCGCGAGAGGAAGTAGAACTCGGTTTTCAAGTGGAACAAATCTAGGTCTGCGCCGCCTTCTTCCCCTTGACCGAGGGGCCATACTGACGGGGCAGCTCCCCGCAGTCCTAGAGTAGATGTTGCACCTACCCATTAAAGTAGAGATCCTGCGCTCTCCTGCCCCTATCAGTCCTCCGAGGACATTCCCACTATAACACCACCATTCGTTGCATGACATATAATAGAAGGTCTGGTCGGGGCCCCACACCATATGCCACAAACAGGCGGGGAAGTTACGGTTTAATATCAGAGTTGCGCATCCTAACTCAGAGCATTCTATAGGAAGCTTTTAAATTATTTCAACTCATCTCATCTGAATGTCCACAATATATAAACCAACATTTATATATAACAACACGAAGGAATGTTCGTCAAATACACAACAAGACTTGCCTTATGGCCTTACAATTACGCTTTATACATATGAATTTCATACATCGGCACGCAGGCCGGCCACACAGGAACATAATATCATATAAATTTCTTTGGCCTTCAAGGGCCAGCACAGCAGCAGCAGCAGCAAGGGCTTCAGCCCCCTATTTTCTGCTCGGCTCTCCCGCACCTGCACGGGACAATCCACCGCACGGTGGTAAACAAGGCAACGGTCAGCATTCAGCTGGCCAATTTATAACGACCCTACCCCTCACCCGGGACAGTGGTATTCCTTCCCTGTAGGCATAGCATATCACAAGCAGATATATATCACACAATATGCACTCACGCACAATCAATATATCACAAACGTCGCCCACATGTCCCGACGCTCCGTGTACTCAGAGCACATTCTTAGTGTATCGGATAAACCAGTCGCCCACCGCCATTCAAGGCCCGAAGCCCAATGGCAAAACTTGAGCATTTCGCTCCATAGCTTTTAGCCAGAGACTTTAGTCTTAATGGAACGCAGGCCTAAGACTCTCGCTATGTGTTTCTGCCGAATATCAATCACCCAGGCACTCATGACGGACAACCATAACACGGATACAGTTCAGCCCTTGCCCATTGCTCAAATCGTTAGTTCAGTGACCAGACTAACGCGGGTCGGCATACCCTTATCCGTTCAGCGCAAAGCCCTTTTCAAGAGCTCATCAAGTTCACAAATAGCCTCACTGTCCTGGAAGGACTGGCTTTACAATCACAGGTTAGCTAGGAGTCATCGCCAGCGACACTCACTCTCGCCCGGCGTTAGCGATAGAACTCACTTTCCATCCCTAGCCCTACCTTATCTGGACCAACCATCCAGCAATCCCTGCAACCATCTGAAGTACCAGTAACACTGGTCTTTCATAGCATACAACACAAACACTAAGCGAGTATTTTCCTGGACTTTCACTCAAGTACTTCCCACTACTATCCTTCATAGGCACAACCCACCGAATCCGCAAACATATTCATTCATATGCGGAGTCTTCTACGGTGTGCAAAAGAAAACATCACCAATCCAGGTCAACCTGTCCAGATGGGCTTCATATAGTATGTCTATTCCGTACTTCACATTTTTGGATCAACATGCAAGACATCTTGGGGATATCCAAAATCAACCCAAGGGGATCCCTCAACAAGCCACCTTTTGGTGGGGGAAACTCATGCATATGCCAAATCAAGGACTTCACATGTCCAAGGAAGAAAGATCATTACCCTTGACGATCACTTTGGAGCCGTGGGAATCTAGCCAGATGAAAAGCACCACAACAGCCTTGCCTCCACGAATCTAGACTCGGCACGCGATTCGGGGCTCTGAAGCTCCACCGGCAGCCGGATTCCTCTTCCTTCTCCCTTGCTCTCCCCACTCTCCACTTCTTTTCAAAGAGAGAGAAAATCCTTTGATAAATGAAAGAGTTATCCTTAACTCTTGGCCTTATCAGCCGCAGAGAGAATTCAGGGCCGTTGGATCCCCTTTGACAGGAATGGACGACCACGAAAAGGCTTGAAAAGCTCTTTTTTGGGCTAAACACGGCTTGTGACAAGCCCGTGTCATAGGCCATGTTCCTTAAGCGGTAAAAAGAAACTGCCTTACCCAGACCAAGACATGGCCGTGTGATACGCCCGTGTCATAGGCCGTGTGCTAGACACAGCTTCAGATACGCCCGTGTCCAGCATGTGTTCAATAGTCTGCCCAAGCACAGAGGACACGACCCTTGACACGCCCGTGTCATAGGCTGTGTGCCCCACTCGAGGATCATCGAGTGCATTTCATCGAACTTACTCGAGAACTTATCGAGCGCATAGCAGGACACGGCCCTGGACACTCCCGTGTCACAGGTCGTGCACTCCACTCGAGGATCGTCGAGCCCACTCGAGAACACCCTACCATCACTCGAGTGCAGGACACGACCATGTACCATGCCCGTGTCCCCGATCGTGTACCTCACACAGAGTAGGAAACGGCTTGGGGACACGCCCGTGTCCCAGGCCGTGTTACCCACTCTCCTCAGCCCAGTCATCACTGAGATTTGGGATATTATAATCCTCCCCTCCTTACAAGAAATTTTGTCCCGAAATTTGCATACAGTACTCAGGAAACTCTCAACCAAAATGTATTACAACATTTTTTTGTACAACACACATTGTTATACAAGTTTACACAAACAATTCGGGAAACTCAGCATGCATGGTCTGCTCCCGCTCCCATGTTAGCTCTTCCCGGCCACAGTTGTCCCATCAGACCTTGACCATCCCGATTATTTTGTTTCGCAACTACTTATCAGCTTTATCCTCGATCCGAATGGGCCTAACCTTTGTCGTTAGCGCAAAATCGATCGGTACACGATCATTTGCAATCACTTGAGCTGGATATTTTATTGCTTTTCGAAGTACTGGGATGTCGAACAAAACATGTAGTCCACACAATTCATCAGAAAGAGCTAGCCGGTAGGCAACTTCGCCAACTCTTTCCACTACTTCAAATGGACCAAGATATCTCAGACTTAATTTTTTTAAGTGTCGAATCCCGACACGCCTTTGAAGGGTTTGATTTTCAAATAGACCCAATCGCCAACCGCAAACTCAACATTTCAGTGCTTGGCATTGTAGTATTTGGCTTGTCTATCTTGGGCTATCAGTAATCTTTGCCGAATAGAGCGTATCATCGAATTAGCCTCTTCGACGTCCTTACGCTTATAAAGTTTCGATTCGCCTGCTTTTGCCGAAGCCAGTGGTGTACGACATTTTCGACCATACAAGGCCTCAAACAAAGTCATACTTAAGCTTGCTTGGTAGCTATTATTGTAGGCAAACTCTACCATATAGAGATGATCTTCCCAACTCTTACCAAAATCCAAGGCGCACATTCAGAGCATTTCCTCCATCGTTCTGTTGGTCCTCTCAGTTTGGCCATCGGTTTGGGGATGAAAGGTCGTACTGAACGTTAACTTTGTTCCCAACAGGTGATGGATTAGACTCCAATCATTCGATGTGAATCGCCCGTCACGATCACTTACGATGCTACGGGGAACACCATGCAACTGTACGATCTGCTCAATATAGAGTTTCGTCAGGGCTTCCACTGAATCATCCCTCTTGTTCGGAAGGAAGTGAGCCACCTTAGTCAACCGGTCTACGATCACCCAAATCGAATCATTACCGCGTTGAGACCTTGGCAAACCTTGCACGAAATCCATTGAAATATCATCAAACTTCCACTCCGGAACAGTTAGCGATTTCAGGAAACCTCCAGGCTTCTGGCATTCAGCCTTCACTAAGGCACAGGTCTGACATTTAGCCACATACAGTGCTATGTCTTTCTTCATGTCTAGCCACCAGAATAACTTTTTCATATCTTTGTACATCTTTGTGCTCCTTGGGTGAATTGAGTACTTCGTAAAATGGGCCTCATACATCAATTCTTATCTTAGCTTTCCCATACTTGGAACGCACAAACGACCATCTTTCCGCAAAATACCGTCATTCCAGGAGAATTTGTCATTCGACCCATCCACTGCATAGCCTTGCAGACTTTCATCAAGTTCTGTTGCTTGCCGAATTCTGTCGGCAAGGTCACACTGTACTTCCGTCCAATGCAAGCACCCATTTGTTGTGGAATCCTTGTCAACAAAGGAAATTTCTAACGCTTCCAACTCCAAGATTAGACATTCATCATGCATCTGCAACCAATTTTCCCTTGACGGAGTCCTACGACTCAAGGCATCTGCAACCACGTTTCCCTTCCCAGGAGTGTAGTGAATCTCAAAAGTGTAGTCCCCGAGGAACTCCATCCACCTTCGTTGTCGCATATTGAGATCCTTCTGATCCAATAAGTACTTTAGGCTCTTATGGTCCGTGAATATATCCACCTTCACGCCATATAAATAGTGACGCCACAGTTTAAGTGCAAAAATTACCACCGCCAACTCCAAATCATGGACGGGATAGTTACGCTCATGCACTTTCAACTAGCTTGAGCCATAAGCAATCACCTTTCCAAATTGAAGAAGAACGCAGCCTAAGCTACTCCCTGAAGCATCACTATAAATCTCAAAGTCGTCCATCCCACATGGCGACGTCAAAACTAGCGTCGTCATCAATCGACTCTTTAGCTCTTCAAAAGCTCGTGCGCACTCTGACATCCAAACGAACTTATGATCCTTCCTTGTCAACGTGGTCAAAGGCAAAGCGATCCGTGAGAAATTTTCTACAAAACGTCGGTAGTAGCCCGCCAGTTCAAGGAAACTCCTGACTTCGACTACGGAAGACAATACTGGCCACTCCTGGATGGCTCTTATCTTTACCAGATCCACCGCAATGCCCTCTCCACTCACCACATGGCCAAGAAAAGCCACTGACGACAGCCAAAACTCACACTTTGAGAACTTGGCGTAGAGCTTATTCCTCCGCAGGGTATGCAATACCAACCATAAATTGTTCGCATGATCTTCTTCAGATCGAGAGTAGACCAAGATATCATCAATGAAGACAATCACAAACAGATCCAAGTACTCTCGGAATGTTCGGTGCATTAGATCCATAAATATCGATGGCGCATTACAAAGCCCAAACGACATTACAGTGAACTCATAATGACTGTAACGCATTCCAAACGCAGTCTTGGGAATGTCACCTTCCCGAATTCGCAACTGGTAGTAGCCCGATTTCAAATCCAACTTTGAGTATAGTTTCGATCCCGCCAATTGATCAAACAAGTCATCTAACCGTGAAATCAGATATTTATTTTTCTCCGTTAACTTGTTCAATTCACGATAATCAATACACAATCGCAGGCCACCATCTTTCTTTTTCACAAACAAAACATGCGCGCTCCAAGGTGACATACTCGGGTGTATATAACCCTGTTCCAACAATTCTTGCAATTGCACTTTCAGTTCGGCCATTTCCTTTGACGCTACACGATATGGCGAGCGGGCCACAGACTTTGCACCTAGCACCAGCTCAATCGAGAAATCAATCTCCTGCAATGGAGGTAATCCCGGAAGCTATTTCGGAAACACATCAGCAAACTCCGAAACAATCGGAACATCATTCACACTGGTCTTTGGATTAACAGCCTTAATAAGCATGAAGAACAACTCCACGCCTTTCCGAACTGCCTTAACCACTTGAAGAGCAGACATCAATATCATGCTCGACCCTCGCATACCAGTGAACTTCGTTTCTCATTTGGTATTCTACTCCAGTATGACTTCTTTTGACTTGCAATTTGTATAGGCACGCTGCTCTGAGAGCCAGTTCATACCAAAATCACATCAAACTCCGATATCGGTAGCACCGATGCTTCTAATCCGAAATCCTGACTTCCTATTCGTACCTCCACAAAACAAGACCTATCTGCATGCATTACATATCCATTTGGTAATAACACCTTCACACTATCTACCACCATACAAATCGGTACACCGATCCATGACATGAAGTCCATAGATAGAAATGAATGAAAAGCACCAGTATTAAACAGTGCTCTCGGTGGACAGTATCGAATCAGTACAAAGACTAAGACAAACACATCATACACAAGCCACAAACAAGGTATGAAATAGCATAAGCAACAATCAAACATGTTACCACGTACATGTGACAATATCACTTTGCTTTATGGACTCATACTGGCCAAGATTATACACTCAGGGTTGCGCCTGGGATGCGGTGGACTCCACCACTGCCTTTCCCTTGTCCGCATATGACGCTCCTGTCTTCTTTTCAAACTTTGGTGGACCAACCAGACAGTTACGAGCTATATGCCCCACTTTGCCACATGTATAGCTGGTCCGAGACTCCTACCTCGAAGTTGCTCCCGACCCAACACTCGAGGGAGCCTGTGAAGAAGACTTGAATCTCTTATCCCATTTCCTTCGGTACTTTGCTTTCCCAGGTGCGTACTTTAAACTCAGACTTTGTCATTGCCAAGTCTCTTTTTCCCTGCACCCGCTTCATATCCTTCTCCAACGCACTCGCCGTATCCACCAATGCCTGAAACTCTTGGTTCACTGAACTTGATAACAGGAATCTCAACTCATCCCGCAATCCTTCGTAGAACCGATTGGTTTTTTGTTGTTCATCAGCGAAGATAGATCCCGCATAGCATCCCAATCATGTAAACTCATACAAGTAAGTGTCGATACTACTCTCGCCTTGACTTAGACGCTGGAACTCATGTTCCATAGTTATGCGTTGAGCCGCTGGCACGTGTTTTGCCAAGAAAAGTCGCGAAAACTCCTCAATCGACACATCTGTCAATTGCCTGCCCGCTAAGTGGTGCAACTCTATCTTGTCCCACCATAGACGAGCCTCCCCTTCCAACAAGAAGGTGGTCAAGGTGAACTTATGATTTTCCTCCGTCCTTATCGCCGTCAATATTCGTTTGACGCGTGATAACCAATCTTCCGCCTGCGTTAGGGATCCCATACCCGTAAACGTAGGAGGATTGAAGCTCATAAACTACTTCAACTACCGTTCAGCTACCCGAGGATCAACAGCCTCAACAGGTTCTGGCCTTACACCAACCCGTTCTGGCCTCAATGCCGGCTGCGCCTGCCCAGTAGGCTATGCATGAATCATTGCAAATAGCACTTCAGTAACTAAACGTACTGTTTCTGCAGAAGGAGGAGGTGGAGGCACCTCAGTTGGTGCCGCACTCTCATCAGAACACTGGGGCTCAGACTGCCCAGCACCACTACGAGTCACCTATAGGTGGACAAGACACACATTAGCGACCTTACACAAGCAATAACAACAAAGTAGGAACGAGCAGGTTCCTCAAACAGGTGTATTTGCATTCCTTAGTGAACATTCTTGAGTTCATTAATGTTATAGTGGGTCACACTTACACGTGCTCGCCACCCCACAAAAGAATTCGACCACGAATTTGAAAGAGGAAGACCGAGACAAGTTGATACCAAAATTGTAACACCACCATCCATTCCATGACATATAATAGAAGGTCCGACCGGGGCCCCACACCATATGCCACAAACAGGCGGCGAAGTTACGGTTTAATATCAGAGTTGCGCATCCTAACTCAGAGCATTCTATCGGAAGCTTTTAAATTATTTGAACTCATCTCATCTGAATGTCCACAATATATATATACCAACATTTATATATAACGACACTAAGGAATGTTTGCCAAATACACAACAAGTCTGGCCTTATGGCCTTACAGTTATGCTTTATACATATGACTTCCATACATTAGCACGCAGGCCGGCCACGCATGAACATAATATCATATAAATTTTTTTGGCCTTCAAGGGACAGCATATCAGCAGCAGCAACAACAAGGGCTTCAGCCCCCTATTTTCCGCTCGGCTCTCCTACACCTGCACAGGACAATCCACCGCACGGTGGTAAATAAGGCAACGGTCAGCATTCAGCTGACCAATTTATAACGACCCCACCCCTTACCCGGGGCAGTGGTATTCTTTCCCTGTAGGCAAAGCATATCACAAGCAGATATATATCACACAATGTGCACTCACGCACAATCAATATATCACAAACGTCTCCCACACGGCCCGACGCTCCGTGCACTCAGGGCATATTCTTGGTGTAGCGGATAAACCAGTCGCCCACCGCCATTCAACACCCAAAGCCCAACGACAAAACTTGAGCATTTCGCTCCATGTATTTCAGCCGGAGACTTTAGTCTTAATGGAACGCAGACCTAAGACTCTCGCTATGTGTTTCTGCTGAATGCCAATTGCCCAGGCACTCATGGTGGACAACCATAACACGGATATAGTTCAGCCCTTGCCCGTTGCTCAAATCGCTAGTTCAGTGACCAGACTAACACGGGTCAGCATTACCTTGTCCGTTCAGCATGAAGCCCTTTTCAAGAGCTCATCAAGTTCAGAAATAGCCTCCTGTCCCCAAAGGACTGGCTTTACAATCATAGGTTAGCTAGGATCCATCGCCAGCGACACTCACGCTCGACCGACGTTAGCGACATAACTCACTTTCCATCCCTAGCCCTACCTTATCTGGACCCACCATCCAGCAATCCATGCAGCCATCTGCAGTACCAGTAACACTGGTCTTTCATAGCATACAACATAAACACTTAGCGAGTTCTTTTCCTAGACTTTCACTCCAGTACTTCCTGTTAATATCCTTCACAGGCACAACCCACCGAATAGCAAACATATTCATTCATACACGGAGTCTTCTCCGGTGTGCAAAAGAAAATATCACCAATCGAGACCAACCTGTCCAGATGGGATTCACACAGTATGCCTATTCCGTACTTCACATTTTCGGATATAGATGCAAGACATCTTGGGGATATCCAAAATCAACCCAAGGGGATCCCTCAACAAGCCACCTTTTGGTGGGGGAAACCCATGTATATGCCAAATCAAGGACTTCACATGTCCAAGGAAGAAAGATCGTTACCCTTGACGATCGCTTTGGAGCCATGGGAATCTAGCCTAATGAAAAACACCACAACAGCCTTGCCTCCACGAATCTGGACTCAGCACGCGATTCGGGGCTCTGAAGCTCCACCGGCAGCCGGATTCCTCCTCCTTCTCCCTTGCTCTCCCCACTCTCCACTTCTTTTCAAAGAGAGAGAAAAGCCTTTGATAAATGAAAGAGTTATCCTAAACTCTTGGCCTTATCAGCCGCAGGGAGAATTCAGGGTCGTTGGATCCCCTTTGACAGGAATGGACCGCCACGAAAGGCCCTGAAAAACTCTTTCCTGGGCTGAACACGACTTGTGACATGCTCGTGTAATAGGCTGTGTTCCTTAAGCGGCAAAGAAACCGCCTTAATCAGACCAGGACACGGCCGAGTGACATGCCAGTGTAACAGGCCGTATGTCAGACCCGGCTTCAGACACGCATGTGTCCAGCCCATGTTCAACAGTCTGCCCAAGCACATAAAAGGACAATGCCCTTGACACGCCCTTGTCACAGGTCGTGTGCCCCACTCGAGGATCGTCGAGTGCATTTCATCGAAATCACTCGAAAACTCGTCGAGCGCATAACGGGACACGACCCTGGACACGCCTGTGTTGCAGGTCATGTACTCCACTCGAGGATCGTCGATCGCATTTCATCGAGCCCACTTGAGAATACCCTACCAGCACTCGAGTGCAGGACATGGCCAAGGACACTCCAGTGTCCCCGGCCATGTACCTCACACAGAGTAGGACACGGCTCGGGGACACGCCTGTGTCCCAGGCCGTGTTACCCACTCTCCTCAGCCCAGTCATCACTGAGATTTGGGGCATTACACCTCGCCTCTGGGGAAAGCAAGGCAAGTCTCTTTTTCTCTCCATGCGATGACATCCGATGTAAGTAAAGTACTATTTTTAGCTTTGATGTTTGAAGGAAATCTAACTCTTTTTTATTTTACAGAATGGAGTTTTGACACGCATCACCCATACATGGAACGATTGTTATGTGGGTCTCAAGTCCGAATACTTCGTTCTTCAAGAAGAGCTTCATGGGGCGAAGAACGCCTTGTCTGATGTTGTAGTATGGCAATTGGACGGTTTGGCGACTTTAATCTGGCGGTTTGGAGACCGAGCGGTCTGGCGGTTTCACTCTGGCAGCTTGATAGTCGGGCGACCTGGCGGTTTCACTCTGGTGGATTGATATCCAGGAAGTCTGGCAGTTTCTTTCTAGAGACTTGATAGCTGGGCGGTTTGGCGGCTTCTCTCCAGCGGCTTGGTAGCCAGCGGTCTAGCGTTCTCCTCTGGAGGATTGTCGTTATGGTCAGGCGGTTAGCCTTCTTGTCTAACCGCGCGACCTGTGCAGTCTGGTTTTGTCTAGCCTGAAAGTGAGGGTTAGGTCTACAATACTCTAGAGGGGGTGGGGGGGTGAATAGAGTATATTTAAAATTGTTAGGTCCCAAAAAAAGTGCTGCTACAGCTTTTGCTGTAAACTGAAGAAGTGCAGTAAATAGACAACTAAAAAACAAATAAGTTTAAACCTAATCACAACCACACAGCAAGAAACAAAAAGAAAAAGATAGGCAACCAGATGACACAAGAAATTTATAGTGGTTCCCCAAATCTGGGTAGTCCACTCTTCTACCACCCCTGGTAGGAATCCACTCAGGTTTTTGATCAGGTTCCTGACACCAATGGGTTTTGATCAGGTCCCCAAAAACTAATTCAAGTCTTTTGGTAAGGAGACTTGCAACCAGAAATCACTTTTGAAGGGAGATGACAACCCTTTGTACAGGAGGGGGTGAGAGAGTGATTTTGCCTTCTCTGTCAACAATCAGAGAGAAGACTTATGTGGAATGATGTTAGCAAACAACTCCCCCTGAGATGTAGAATGATTCAGGGAAGATCTGAAGCTTTGCAGTAGGGTGATAGGTCTTCAATCAGAGTTCTTGACAAGCAGTGATGCAGGATCTTCTTGACTGATCTGAAATCTGTTGTCCTTGGAGAAGTCCTGGAGAGAATGTTGAAGAAGAAGACCTTTAATATAGTATAGTTCTTCTTCTGAATGAATGAATGAATATCACTGCTTATCACTGTAAGCTTCAGTATGAGTTTTTGTGTGAAGCTTTTCTGGTGCTGTATGAAATCTTGCAGTCAGTCTCTGTGTGTCTATTTTTCTGAATGTTAGACTGAGTATCGATTACTGATCACTTGATCCTTGGTGTTTTTTTCTTCTATCACCTTTCAAAAATTTGAATCCTCTGTAATTAATGCTGATGACCTGAGAATAATCGGCATTAATGTATTTCCCCAACTGTCTTGTGGAAAATCAGCAAGTAATATTCCTGAAGAAGACTGTAATTAATGCTTCCTCTAACGGCTACATTCAGAGAATGTTTGAGTCATTAATCTGTCAGGAATTATTGCATTTGAGAGAGGATTAAATGCCGGAAATGGCTAAGTATGGAATCGTCGAACGAATAACAGAATTCGTAGAGCTGAGTTACTAGTTCGTCGAACTGAGGTTTTGTATTCATCGAGCAGACAGCTTCTGTTCGTCGAGCTGAGTTCCAAATTCGTCAAGCTGATAACAGAACTTACATGCTTCAGAACCTTTGCCTTTTCTGTCTGAAGTTCGTCGAGCTGACAATTGCAATCGTCGATTGGAGTTCAGCAACCATTCTGGACTTAGTCGAGTATTTTGTGTTGACTGATATTTTGTGTGTCGACATGAATCTTCTGGTTCTAGAATTCGTCGAGTAGAGTACTGCGTTCGTCGACCTGAGAAGTTGTGTACTTGAGGTTCAAGTTCGTCGAGCTCAGAATCTTGTTCGTCGATCTTGTTCGTCGACCAAAGTCTGAAGTTGAACTTAGAATAATCTGGAGTTACCCTGACTTTAGTTTGTTGAAGTATCCCAGTTTTCGTCGACCAAAGAATGAAGATCGTCGAGCTCAGCTCAGAGAAATATCTCAAAATCGTCGAGCTGAGAACGCCTTTCATCGACCTGAGTTCGACGAACGTCTATCTCAGTTTACTTGGTCTTGAAATCTTCTAAGTCTTGAGTCTCTGATGGTCTTGTTGATAGCTGGTCCATCTGAGGTTGACTCTAAGGACTTGACATAGACTCTAGGACACAAATTTGACCCTGGCTATACATGTTGGGTCACATCCTAAGTTAGTGAACCTAGCCCAAATCAACTCGGGATCCAACAATCTCCCCCTATTTGGGTGAGGTCACTAATAGACTCAAAACATAAACATAAAGATAAACAAAACAAGAAAAAGATATATCTGGCAGAGAATTACTAGCACATGCAGCAGATATATATGTACATAAGCTTTGTTTAAACAAATAACACAGTTTGAAAGTAAATGTAGAAAGAAGAGCAAAGAAATTAAAACAAAGTAAGGATTACTTCTTCTGCTTTTTCTCTATGGACTTGTCCTCTTTAGGCTTTTCTCCTAGCTTAGTAAAGATAATTTCTCTATTTGGATTCAAAGCCTGTGTCTGTGTCATTGTCATGTCAGCCGCCCCAATAATTTTCAGTGATGTAGTTATGGGGACAACTGCTTCAGGATGTAGCTTCATGTAATCATCAACATTAAACAGTTTGTTGGCTTTATCAAATCTTTTTAGTTCTTCCTTACTGTATTTTGACATAGTTGTATATCCTGATATGTCTTTGCCTTCAGCTTTTACTTTATTGATCAAGGAAAGACCAATAAGTTCCTGGAACCTGGCCATTTTAGCAATGTTTGCTGTTTCAAGATCTTCAAAAGGAACAGGAGGTGAATCTGGTTTTTCAAGACTCTTAACCTTCTAGCCTGCAGAGATATGTTGTTGTTGCTGCTGATGTTGTTGATGTTGTTGATGTTGAGTTTCTGAAGAATGATGCCCTTGCAGACTGCGTCTAGAAGATCTCCCTTGATGTCTCTGATAAGTTTGCATAGGGGCAGATCTTTGAGAGCTAGCTGCTGGAGGAGGTGGATCTCTTCTGTATCTATGAACTGGTGGAGGAGAATATTTTCTACTTCTTTTCCTCTCCTTTTGCTAATTTTTAGACAACCACATCCATGCTGGCATTCCTTTATAAGGTGTAATATTTTGAAGGATATAGAATGGGGTGTCATTCTTTGAGCTTGGCTTAGCAGGAGGAGGAGGAGGGGATTTCCTTTTCTTTGACAACATTTTCTTCTTCTTCTTGGCAGTGTCTTCATCTGAATCATCATCATCATCATCATCTGAATCACTGGCAGAACCCTGAGGGTTATCATATAGAGTATCCAATGCTTTCAAGGCTTCATCATAAGTAGCAGTCTTTTCTATAGCAGAAGCAAAAGTTTCAGGGGCTGAAGTTTCAACAGAGGTTGAGGAAGAGACTATACAAGAATCAGAAGTAACTGGAATAAAGCTTTCAGCTGCTGCCTTATTTTCTTCTTCAATGTCAGCCAAGATCAACTCATCTAGATCTTGCATAGGGGAGTCATCCATCATAAAGATTGGTGCTGAGATAGCTTCTGGAGGGGATGGAATGATTGCAGAGGTTAGTGTAGAAACTGGAATATCAAAACTGTCACATAGTTGTTTAGCAAATGCTTGACTGATAGGAGGAGTATAAGGAACAATAGCCAACTATGGCTTAGTAAAGTCATCTGGAAGATACTGAATATATACAGTGTCAAACATTTTCAGCAATTCTTGTAAATTAACTGTGGGATTGAGGATAAAATCACCAACAGTTTCCTCAATGTTCATATCAGTATCAATAAAATCAATTAAATCAATTAAATCATTATCTATACAATCTATATATACTGCTGTGGGGACTGGAGTATCTGCTGGTGGTGCTGGTGCTGAAGTATCTGAAGCTGTAGCTGCTGCTTCATCATCAGTCATCTCCCCCTACCTGGTTTCAGTGGGGACTGAGGCTAGGCCCCTGACTGAGGAGGGGGTAGCAGTAAGAGCAGATATTTGAGTAGATAAGGAGGTAATGGTGGTAGCAAGAGGTGTAATGACCTCTGCTATAAGGTATTTAAGAATGGGAGTGATGATGGTGATGATAGAGGAGATAGTAGAGGGATCCAATGAGAAAGTTGGAGATGATGTTGCAATTGGTGTGGAAGAGGTGGCAACCAGTGATGGAATGGAGGGTGGAACATCAGGTATGTGTAGGTTAGATGTTGATGGGGATGGAAGGGTGGCATCTTGCATCATGGAGTCTGATGGTAGGATGTAAGAGGGTATGAAATATAAATGTAGGGGAAGTGGAGACTGTGGTGGTGTAAGAATGTAGGTGTCTTGAGGTGATTCAGGAGGTGTTGGTTGTGGATTTTCTTGAAGAGGTAGATAGAATGTCAGTGATGTCAAGTGATGGAGATGGAGGTGGAGTAGGAACATGAGTATGATGTTGTGATTGGGGTGTTGAAGAAATAATGGGAGAGGAAGTGAGTTATTTTGCTGGAAGGGGTGCTGAAAGAGATGGTGGTGTGGGATGAATCTCTTCAGCAGGTGTGGGAGTGACTTTAACAGCCTTGGTGCCTTCAGAAGCTGGGGTGAAAGAGGTAGAAGCCTTAGTGGGCTTTGTGATTGTCCTTTCCCACCTGCCAAATAAGGCACATGTGAGTCTTTTACTGCCATTGATGAATATGGTCTGGGAGACCAGTGATTCAACAGCCTTTTCCTTGAGGAAGATCCCTAGGATCCTTCCAAAACACACTTCTTTCTTGTTATTTTTCTTCTTTATCAGATCAAAGAGGATCTGAGCCCAGTCCACTTGCTTCTTATTTATTACTGCACACATGACCAAGACTGATGTCTTGTGATGTAGTCATGGGCAGTATGCTTGCCAAGCAAGACCTTCCCAATAATGTCTGCCAGGAACTTATATACTGCAGACAAATGCCTCTTCAACAATTTATGTGGGTTGTCACTAGCATAACCCATCAGATTTAGCATCATATTAAACTCGTCAGGATAAATTTCTAATTCCTCTTCGCCATTTGTCAAACCAAATATTTCAGTTAAAACTGCGGGGGTTAATGAGACAGTGTTACCAGCGTTTGATCCTGTCATAGTATTGTCTTCAGAAGTGGATGAAGTATAGACTCATTCTCTGATTTCTGTTCCTGCCAACTTTATCCTGGTGGTCATCAGGTTCTTCAGATTCTGTTCTTCCAGAAGTTCCAGAATATATAGAAAGATTGGATCCGAGTGCTGGAATGATTCGAAGTCGACATCAAAGCCAGTGTCAAACTTCATAGCGACTAGAGACCCTACTGGAATCGCTATGGAATCACCTGCAAATGAGAGAAACGACGATCAAGTGCAAGGGGACAGTAAGCGCGGGATGGAGGTGGAAGAAAACCTAAATATAAAGTTTTCTAGAATATGAATCGACAATCTCCGTTCCACGAAAATAAAAAAAATTCTTCGAACTGAGGTCGACGAAATGAGTGAATAATAAATAATTCGTCGATCTCATTGTAACAGTCCAAATTTCTGAAACAGGAATTTTTGGGTGACACAGCCTGGGACACGGGCGTGTCAGAGGACACGGCCTGGGACACGGGCGTGTCGGAGGGCGTGTCGAGGCCATGTCGACGATCGGCCTTTGTGTCGACAATTTTTCGCTCGACGATGTGTCGAGAGGAGGCACACGGCCCAGGACACGGGCGTGTCCAAGGCCGTGTTGTATGCTCGACGGCTTTTGCTCGACGATCGTCGAGTGTCGAGACGTGAGTGTCGAGTGTCGAGTGTTGAGTGTCGAGAAGTTGCACACGGCCTGTGACACGGGCGTATCACAGGGCGTGTCAAATCAGGTCGACGAACTCAGCCCGACGAAGGATTTCGGTAGGGCGTGTCTTTGTGCCGTGTCTGTGCACACGGCCTGGGACACGGGCGTGTCACAGGCCGTGTGAAGTCTCGAGATGTTTTGGGATTTTTTTTTCGCCCAGGCACACGGCCACAGACACGGGCGTGTCTGAAGGCGTGTTGGTGACACGGCCCATGACATGGGCGTGTCCCATGGGCGTGTCACTGGTTTGGATAGGTCGGTTGACCACCGCTTGAGGCACACGGCCTGGGACACGGCCGTGTCACAGGCCGTGTCAGGTCAAATTTAGCGTTTCTGGCAGTTTTGTGGCCGTCCATTCCTTCAGCTGGGATCCAAGGGCCGAAGCTTCTTTCCTCTTTTCCTAAAGGCCGAAATCTGAGAAGTTATTCTCATTTTACTTGGCCTTGATCTTTCTTCAAGTTGGAGAGAAAGAGAGAGAGGAAGAAGGAGGAAGAAGGGGAAGGGCTGCTGCTGGTGGTGCTGCGGTTTACCGACAAGAAATCCGAAGCCGACGTTGCGGAGAAAAAACTCTTGTGCTTCGTGCAAGCTAGCTTTGCGTTCATGGCACCGAAGCGATCGTCAAGGTTAATGACTTTTCTTCCTAGCCATGTGAAGGCTTCCTTTTGGCATATCTTGTGATTCCCCCACCAAGAGGTGGCTAATTTTGGGAGTCTTTTGGGTGATTCATGAAATCCCCTTTGATTAGCATATAGATCCGGAAATGGAGTACGAAATAGTCATGCTGTGTGAAGCTCATCTGGACAGGTTGGTCTGGATTGGTGATGTTGCATACGAACCGGAGAAGACTCCGTGATAAACGTGTAGTTTAAGACGTTACCGAGTTATGCCTGCGAAAAGGAGTAGCAGGAGTACTGGAGTGGTAGCCCAGGAAAAATAGCCATGTTATGTTTTTGGGTCCAACCTGTGAGTGAGGCACAGGAAGTATTGGTGGGACCAAGAAAGGCCCTTTGTGATGCTTGATGTCGTAGGGTGTCCACCTGTGAAGAGAGTAACAGGAAGTACTGGCATGGTAGCCCGGAAAGACCCCTGACATTTGTAATTGTGCGGTGTCCACCTGTGAAGAGAGTCACAGGAAGTACTGGGAGGCCCAGGAAAGACCCGCTGTTGTGCTAAGAAATGGGTGTAGAGAAGTACCCAGGCTGTGTGCCAAGAACAGGATTGGTGAGACCGACCCGCGCCTTTGATATAGCCATGAGTACGCTGTACTCAGAGAAGGCAAGGCGATTTGAGCAACGGGGGGGTGGAGGATCCGACCTGCGCTATGTCCGTCCGACGTGAGACCAAAAGGTGCGGTCTGTTGGAGCGCATAGCAAGAGTCTTCGGCCTGCGCGCCATGACACAATGGGGGGCTACGGGCCATCCCGGTGTAGGAAGACTGACTCCGGATGCACGCTCTGGAGTAAATGCTCAAGAGATTTACCATTGGGTTGTGACCTTGATACGGTGGTGGGCAAGAGCTTTGCCAGAACACCAAGAATGTGCCCTGAGTGCACGGACCGTTGGGCCGGGTGGCGAACGGTTGTGATGGCTTGTGTGCGTGAAAACACATTTTGATGATATATATATTGCCATACTTGTGATTTGATATGCCTGCAGGGAAGAATACCGCTGCCCCGAGAGAAGGGGTAGGGTCGTTATAATTTGGTCAGCTGAACGCTGACCGTTGCTTTTGTTTGCCACCGTTGGGTGGATTGTACCTGTATAGGTGTTGGAGAGCCGAGCGGGATGCATAGAGGTTGATGTTCCTGCTGTTGTTGCTGCTACTGCTGTTAGCCCTCGAAGACTATATCTTATGTTGTGTGTTTTCTTTTCTTGTGGCCGGCCTGCGCGCCAATCTGTTTAGGCCACTATTTGAAAGCCATGTAAGGCCATAAGGCCAACTCTTTTCACCTATTGTAAGACATTCGTATATTGTATAAAATGTGGAGTTTTATGTTTGGACATTCATGAGGAGTTCAAGTTGTAGTCTAGGCTTCCGCTAGAATGCTTTGTGATAGGTACGATTGCGCTACTCTGGTATCATCCTGTACCTTCACCGCCTGTTTTGTGATATATACTGTGGGGCCCCGGCCGGACCTTCTAGAATATACCATATGAACGGATGGGGTTGTTACATTTTTGGTATCGGTTGTCTTGGTCTTTCCCTCTCGAAGTCGTGGTCGACTTCTTTTGTGGGGTGGCGAGCACGTGTTTGTGCAAACCAAAGTCTACGAATGAACTCCTGAATGTCCATGATAGGAATGCAAATTGGTGTGTTTGAGGAACCTGCGTGTTCTTATTTTGTGTTGATTGCTTGTGTACGACCGCTAATGTGTGTGTCTTGTCCACCTTTAGGTGACACGAAGTGGAGCTGGGCCGTCTGAGCCCCAGCGTTCTGATGAAAGTACGGCACCAGCCACGGTGCCTACACCTCCACCGTCTGCGGAACATGTGCGTTTAGTTGCGGAGGCTTTATTTACCATGATCCAAGGCCAGCCACTTAGGCAGGAGCAAGCGGCTGTGAGGCCAGAATAGGTGGCGGCAAGGCCTGAACCTGTCGTGGATGTGGCTCCTCGAGCGGCTGAGAAGCAGCTAATGCGGTTTATGAGTTTCCATCCGCCTACGTTCTCGGGAGCGGGAACTCCGACGCAGGCTGAGGATTGGTTATCGTGCATCAAGAGAGTGATGACGGCGATTGGAACGGCGGAGCATCAGAAAGTTACCTTAGTGACCTTCTTGCTTGAAGGAGAAGCTCGATTGTGGTGGGATGAGATGGAGTTGCATCACTTGGCGGGTCGTCCTTTAACCCAAGTATCCATGGAAGAATTCTCCCGACTCTTCCTAGCGAAGCACCTTCCCGCGGCTCAGCGGATAGCCATGGAAAATGAATTCCAACGATTGACCCAAGGTGATGGCAGTGTTGACACGTACCTGCATGAATTTACTCGCTTGGGGCGGTATGCGGGTTCTATATTTGCTGATGAGCAGAGGAAGACTAATCGGTTCTATGAAGGACTGAGGGACGAGCTGAGGTTCCTTGTGTCAAGTTCGGTGAACCAAGGCTTCCAGGCGTTGGTGGACACTGCGAGCGCGTTGGAAAAGGATATGAAAAGGGTGCAGGGGAAGAGAGCGTTGGCTGTGACGCAACCGGAGTGGAAGGCGCCCCGATCTGGGAAACCATTTTATAAAAAGAGATGGGGCAAGAAGTCCAAGCCCAGTGGACAAGCTCCTTCATCAGTTGCAACGGGAGCAACGTCAGGGGCTACCTCCAAGCCAGATACTCGTATCTGCTTCAATTGTGGCCGAATGGGGCATATTGCGCGAGATTGTCGGATGCCGCCAAAGAGTGAAAAGAAGGTGGGGCATCTTATGCGGAAAAAGGAAAGGCGGTGGTGGATTCCTCTGCCTCGCAGGCGCAACCCCGGGTCTACAATCTTGGCCTGCAAGAGGCCATCAAGCAGAGTGACGTGGTCACAGGTATGAGTTTAGTTTTGCATATGTTCTTGTTTGTATATTTTACTTAGTACATCTATGTTTGCGGTTTGTGTGTGTGACATGTCTGTCACAGGCTTTGTGATGATTCGGGACACGCTGGCGCGAGCACTGTTTGATACAGATGCATCGCATTCTTTTCTGTCTAGTGAGTTTATTACGCGGCTTGGGATACCCAGTCATGCAAAGACAGATAACGTCAGAGTGGTGTTGCCGAATGGCTGTTGGATGCTTGCGGATCAAGCTTGCGATGTGGCGGTTCAGTTAGGAAGTCGGGATTTTCGTTTAACTGCATTTGTTTTGCCAATATCGGAATTCGACGTGATTTTTGGGATGGATTGGCTTACGGAGCAGCATGCTATGATTGATTGCCAGTCCAAAAAAATCACGTTGGGCCAGAATACCGAACAGGAGACAAAGTTCGCAGGTATGCGAGGAGTGGGCGGGACGTTGATGTCTGCACTCCAGGTAGTCAAGGCTGTTCGGAAGGGTGCAAAATGTTATTTTGCACTGATTCAGGCTGTTGAGCCTAAGGCCAATTTGTGCGAGGTTCCGATTGTGGCAGAATTTACAGATATGTTTCCCACGGATCTCCCTGGGCTACCACCCCAGCAGTAGATTGACTTCACAATTGAGTTGGTACCAGGTGCGAAACCTGTGGCCCGCTCGCCATATCGTGTTGCGCCAAAAGAGATGGCTGAATTGAAGGTTCAACTGCAAGAAATGCTGGAGCAAGGGTATATCCGCCCAAGTATGTCACCTTGGAGCGCGCCTGTGCTTTTTGTAAAGAAGAAAGATGGTGGGTTGCGGTTGTGTATCGATTACCGTGAACTAAATAAGCTGACCGAGAAGAACAAGTATCTGATACCCCGGATTGATGAGTTATTCGATCAGCTGGTGGGATCGACCGTCTATTCGAAGTTGGACCTGAAGTCTGGTTATTACCAGTTAAGAATTCGGGAAGGTGACATTCCCAAAACCGCATTTGGAACGCGTTATGGGCACTATGAGTTCACAGTCATGCCATTTGGACTGTGTAATGCGCCATCGGTGTTTATGGATCTGATGCACCGTATTTTTCGCGAGTACCTGGATCTGTTTGTGATAGTGTTCATTGATGACATCCTGGTGTACTCAAAGTCCAAAGCTGAGCATGAGATTCACTTGCAGTTGATGTTGAACACGTTGAGGAAAAATCAGCTCTATGCCAAGTTCTCGAAGTGCGAGTTTTGGCTATCGTCAGTGGCATTTTTGGGCCATGTGGTGAGTGGAGCGGGCATTGCAGTGGATCCAGCGAAGATAAGGGCCATACAGGAGTGGCCAATCTTGTCTTCTGTGGCCGAGGTCAGGAGTTTCCTTGGACTTGCGGGCTACTATAGAAGATTTGTGGAAAACTTCTCGCGGATCGCTTTGCCGCTAACCACACTGACGCGAAAAGATCAGAAGTTCGTTTGGACGCCAGAATGCGCACGAGCTTTTGAAGAGCTGAAGGTTCGGTTGACTACGGCGCCGGTGTTGTCTTCGCCAAGTGGGACCGACGGATTTGTGATTTATAGTGATGCCTCAGGGAGCGGCTTAGGCTGCGTTCTTCTGCAGAGTGGAAAGGTGATTGCTTATGGCTCACGCCAGTTGAAGGTGCACGAGCGAAATTATCCCGTCCATGATTTGGAACTAGCGGCAGTGATTTTTGCACTCAAGTTGTGGCGACACTACCTTTATGGAGTGAAGGTGGAGATCTATACCGATCATAAGAGCCTAAAGTATCTTTTGGAGCAGAAAGACTTGAACATGCGACAACGAAGGTTGTTGAAGTTCCTTGGGGACTACACTTTCGAGATTCACTATACGCCCGGGAAGGGGAATGTTGTCGCGGATGCCTTAAGTCGGCAGGTTCCGGCTAGAGCAAATTGGTTACAAAGGCATGATGAACATCTTATCTGAGAGCTGGAGGCGTTGAAGATTTATTGTGTTGACAAGAATTGCACTGCCCCTGTATGTTTGAACTGGACCGAGGTGCAATGTGACCTTGCGGACCGAGTTCGCCGGGCAACGGAGTTGGATGAAGATCTCTTACGCTATGTGAATGAAGGGCCAGATGGCAAATTCACCTGGATTGACGGTCTTTTGCGAAAAGAGGGCCGTTTGTGCATCCCAAATGTGGGGAAATTGAGGGAAGAACTGATGTATGAAGCGCATTATACAAAGTATTCCATTCACCCCGGGAGCACAAAGATGTTCAACGATATGAAGAAGCTTTTCTGGTGGCCAGGGCTCAAGAAAGATGTTGTCCTTTATGTATCCAAATGCCAAACATGTGCGATGGTGAAGGCGGAATGCCAAAAGCCGGGCAGTTATTTGAAGTCACTGCCGATCCCAGAGTGGAAATTTGATGATATTTTCATGGATTTTGTGCACGGGTTGCCGAGATCGCAGCGAGGAAATGATTCCATTTGGGTAATTGTGGACCGGCTAATGAAAGTAGCACATTTTCTCCCGAACAGGCGGGATGATTCAGTTGAATGTTTGGCAAAGTTATATATTGACCAGATTGTGCGGCTTCACGGTGTTCCTCGGAGCATCGTAAGTGATCGAGATGGGCGATTCATGTCAAATGATTGGAGGATAATCACCGACTGTTGGGCACGAAGTTGACTTTCAGTACGGCCTTTCATCCCCAAACGGATGACCAAACTGAACATACCAACAGAACAATGGAGGACATGCTCCGAATGTGCGCCCTTGACTTCGGAAAGAAATGGGAAGATCATCTATATATGGTAGAGTTTGCATATAATAACAACTACCAGGCGAGCATTGGGATGGCACCATATGAAGCTCTATATGGAAGGAAGTGTCGTACTCCCTTGTCTTAGGTAGAAGCGGGCGAAGCTCGGGTTTTTAAACCAAATGAGGTTGATGAAGCAAACTCAACCATACGAACTATTCGAGAGAGATTGCTTATTGCTCAAGATCGACAAGCGAAGTACTACAATGCCAAGCACCGGAACGTGGAATTTGCGGTTGGCGATTGGGTCTACTTGAAGATCAAGCCATTCAAAGGTGTCTCCAGGATTCGACGATTGAAAAAGTTGAGTCCAAGATATTTGGGTCCTTTTAAAGTGGTTGAGCGAGTTGGTGAAGCGGCTTATCGGCTAGCTCTGTCGGTAGACTTGGGTGGGTTACATGATGTCTTTCACATCTCGGTGCTTCGGAAGGCCGTGAAAGATCCAGCTCAAGTGATCGCGAATGATCATGTGCCGGTGGAGTATGGGCTAACAACAAAAGTTAGACCCATTCAGATCGAAGGTCGAGCCGAGAAACAGTTGTGGAACAAGACGGTCGGCATGGTAAAAGTCCGCTGGGACAACTGCGGCCGTGAAGAACTGACATGGGAGCGAGAGAAAACCAAGCGAGAAGAGTTCCCTGAGTTGTTTTGTAATCTGTAAAACAAAAAAAGGATGTTGTAACATTTTTCTTACTGGTTACTGATTGCCTTCCTGTGTCTGAATTTCGAGGACGAAATTTCTTGTAGTAGGGGAGGATTGTAACAGTCCAAATTTCTGAAACAAGAATTTTTGGGTGATACGGCCTGGGACACAGGCGTGTCCCAGGGCGTGTCAGAGGACACGACCTGCGACACGGGCGTGTCGCAGGGCGTGTCGAGGCCGTGTCGACGATCGGCCTTTGTGTCGACGATTTTTCGCTCGACGATGTGTCGAGAGGAGGCACACGGCCCAGGACACGGGCGTGTCCAAGGCCGTGTCGTGTGCTCGACGACTTTTGCTCGATGATCGTCGAGTGTCGAGACGTGAGTGTCGAGTGTCGAGTGTTGAGTGTCGAGAAGTTGCACACGGCCTGTGACACGGGCGTGTCACAGGGCATGTCAAATCAGGTCGACGAACTCAGCCCGACGAAGGATTTCGATAGGGCGTGTCTTTGTGCTGTGTCTGTGCACACGGCCTGGGACACGGGCGTGTCACAGGCCTTGTGAAGTCTCGGGATGTTTTGGGATTTTTTTCGCCCAGGCACACGGCCACAGACACGGGCGTGTCTGAAGGCGTGTTGGTGACACGGCCCATGACTTGGGCGTGTCCCATGGGCGTGCCACTGGTTTGGATAGGTCGGTTGACCACCGCTTGAGGCACACGGCCTGGGACACGGCCGTGTTACAGGCCGTGTCAGGTCAAATTTAGCGTTTCTGGCAGTTTTGTGGCCGTCCATTCCTTCAGCTGGGATCCAAGGGCTGAAGCTTCTTTCCTCTTTTCCTAAAGGCCGAAATCTGAGAAGTTATTCTCATTTTACTTGGCCTTGATCTTTCTTCAAGTTGGAGAGAAAGAGAGAGAGGAAGAAGGAGGAAGAAGGAGAAGGGCTGCTGCTGGTGGTGCTGCGGTTTACCGACAAGAAATCCGAAGCCGGTGTTGCGGAGAAAAAACTCTTGTGCTTCGTGCAAGCTAGCTTTGCGTTCATGGAACCGAAGCGATCGTCAAGGGTAACGACTTTTCTTCCTAGCCATGTGAAGGCTTCCTTTTGGCATATCTTGTGATTCCCACACCAAGTGGTGGCTGATTTTGGGAGTCTTTTGGGTGATTCATGAAATCCCCTTTGATTAGCATATAGATCCGAAAATGGAGTACGGAATAGGCATGCTGTGTGAAGCCCATCTGGACAGGTTGGTCTGGATTGGTGATGTTGTATACGAACCGGAGAAGACTCCATGATAAACGTGTAGTTTAAGACGTTACCGGGTTATGCCTGCGAAAAGGAGTAGCAGGAGTACTGGAGTGGTAGCCCAGGAAAAATAGCCATGTTATGTTTTTGGGTCCAACCTGTGAGTGAGGCACAGGAAGTACTGGTGGGACCAGGAAAGGCCCTTTGTGATGCTTGATGTCGTAGGGTGTCCACCTGTGAAGAGAGTAACAGGAAGTACTGGCATGGTAGCCCGGAAAGACCCCTGACATTTGTAATTGTGCGGTGTCCACCTGTGAAGAGAGTCACAGGAAGTACTGGGAGGCCCAGGAAAGACCCGCTGTTGTGCTAAGAAATGGGTATAGAGAAGTACCCAGGCTGTGTGCCAAGAACAGGATTGGTGAGACTGACCCGTGCCTTTGATATAGCCATGAGTACGCTATACTCGGAGAAGGCAAGGCGATTTGAGCAACGGGGGGGTGGAGGATCCGACCTGCGCTATGTCCGTCCGACGTGAGACCAAAAGGTGCGGTCTGTTGGAGCGCATAGCAAGAGTCTTCGGCCTGCGCGCCATGACACAATGGGGGGCTACGGGCCATCCCGGTGTAGGAAGAGTGACTCTGGATGCACGCCATGGAGTAAATGCTCAAGAGATTTACCGTTGGGTTGTGACCCTGATACGGTGGTGGGCAAGAGCTTTGCCAGAACAACAAGAATGTGCCCTGAGTGCACGGACCGTTGGGCCGGGTGGCGAACGGTTGTGATGGCTTGTGTGCGTGAAAGCACATTTTGATGATATATATATTGCCATACTTGTGATTTGATATGCCTGCAGGGAAGAATACCGCTGCCCCGAGAGAAGGGGTAGGGTCGTTATAATTTGGTCAGCTGAACGCTGACCGTTGCTTTTGTTTGCCACCGTTGGGTGGATTGTCCCTGTACAGGTGCTGGAGAGCCGAGCGGGACGCATAGAGGTTAATGTTCCTGCTGTTGTTCCTGCTACTGCTGTTAGCCCTCGAAGGCTATATCTTATGTTGTGTGTTTTCTTTTCTTGTGGCCGGCCTGCGCGCCAATCTGTTTAGGTCACTATTTGAAAGCCATGTAAGGCCATAAGGCCAACTATTTTCACTTATTGTAAGACATTCGTATATTGTATAAAATGTGGAGTTTTATGTTTGGACATTCATGAGGAGTTCAAGTTGTAGTCTAGGCTTCCGCTAGAATGCTTTGTGATAGGTACGATTGCGCTTCTCTGGTATCATCCTGTATCTTCACCGCCTGTTTTGTGATATATACTGTGGGGCCCCGACCGGACCTTATAGAATATACCATATGAATGGATGGGGTTATTACACTCATTCAGAAGACTAAAAGACAATTCGTCGAACTCCGGTCGACGAATATCTTCTGAAGCAAGTTCGTCGAGCTCCGGTCGACGAAAATTGTTTCACACAGAGAATTCAGTGAACTCCGTTCGACGAATATCTCTCAAACCTTCCCTAGTTCGTCGAACTCCATTTGACAAACTTTGGAAAATTCATCGAATGCAGACAGAACTTAAGCTAAGTCTTCTCCATTGATCATTCCCAGCTGATTCAGAAAGAAAGCATGATTTTTTTCATCCAGAGGTTTGGTGAATATATCAGCTTTTTGTAAATCAGTGTAGATATAGACAAGCTTAATCTTATTTTTGTCTACACACTCCCTAATGAAATGATGTCTTATATCAATATGCTTTGTCCTACTATGGTGAACTGGATTTTGTGCTATGGCTATAACACTAGTATTATCACAGAATAGGGTTGAATTATTTAAGTTGAACCCATAATCTAGAAGTTGATTTTGTATCCACAGCATCTGTGAACAACAGTTGTCTGCTGCAATATATTCTGCTTCAGCAGTTGATGTTGACACTGATGTTTTCTTCTTACTAAACCAAGATACTAGTCTCATACACAGGACCTGACAAGTTCCTGAAGTACTTTTTCTATCTACCCTGCATCTAGCAAAATCAGCATCAGAGTATCCAGTTAACTCAAATTCTGATTCAGCAGGATACCATAGGCCTAGATCAGGACAACTCTTTATATATCTTAAAATCTTTTTTAAGAAAATTAGATGAGATTCTTTAGGGTTCACTTGGAACCTAGCACAAAGGCATATAACAAACATAATATGTGGCCTACTTGTTGTGAGGTATAATAGGGACCCAACAATATCCCTATAAAGGTTCTGATCTACAGGTTTTCCCGGTATATTAGAGTCCACAATAACATTTATGGCCATGGGAGTTTTCTTTGCTGTGGCATCAGCCATCCCAAAATTCTTTAGAAGTTCTTTAACATATTTTGCTTATGAGATGAAGATGTCATCAGGAAGTTGTTTCACTTGGAGACCAAGGAAATATGAAAGCTCTCCCATGCTACTCATTTCAAATTTAGAATGCATGAGGTCAGAAAACCTCTTGCATAATTTTGAATCTGTAGAGCCAAAGATGATGTCATCTACATAGATTTTTACTGACAAAATTTGGTCCTTATGATGTCTAGTGAAAAGAGTTTTATCTACAGTTCCTCTTGTAAATTTATGCTCTAATAAGAAACTTGCTAAGGTCTCATACCAAGCTCTTGGAGCTTGCTTTAGACCATAAAGAGCCTTATTTAATCTAAAAACATAAGAGGGAAAAGTTGGAGAAACAAAACCTGGAGGTTGTTCTACATAAATCTCTTCTTGTAGCACTCCATTTAAGAAGGCACTTTTCACATAAATTTGAAAGACTTTGAACCTTTTGAATACTGCATAGGCAAGGAAGATCCTTATAGCTTCCAACCTTGCAACAGGTGCAAAGGTCTAATCATAGTCAATTCCTTCCTCTTGCCTATATCCTTGAGCAATAAGCCTAGTCTTGTTTCTCACAATAACTCCTTGAGCATCAAGCTTATTCCTAAAAAACTCATTTGGTTCCAATAACTGGATAGTTTTGGGGTCTTGGAACCAAATCCCAAACTCTACATCTCTCAAATTGATTTAGTTCCTCTTGCATTGCAAGGATCCAGTGGGGATCTTGCTCAACATCATGAAGGGTTAGAGGTTCAACCTGAGAGAGAAAACATACATGCATCAAGTCTTGGTTGAGTTGATGCCTTGTCTATACACCTGCTGAAATGTCTCCAATTACTTGAGATCTGGGGTGATCCCTAAGTGTGACAAAATTAGTGGGTGGAGTTGGTTGTGCAACAACATTTTGAATAAGTTTCTCTTGTGAAATTATGTTTGCTGTTGGTTGAGGATCATGTTCTTCAGCTTCATCTTCTTCACTGTCTTCAATGACCTATGGAGAGGGATGAGTGGGAACCTCTTGGGTGAGGTTTAGTCCATCCAATGTCTCACACAAGTGTGGTACCTGCAAGTTGCTAATGGTAGAAACTTCTTTCTCCTTGCAATACATGTTAGTTTCATCAAAAGAAACATGAATTGACTTTTCTACTTTTAATGTTGATTTATTGAATACCCTATAAGCCTTGCTTACTTGGGAGTATCCTAGAAAAACTCCCACTTCAGCCTTAGCTTCAAATTTTCTAATGTATTTCTTATTGTTATTGTGTATATAACATGTACAACCAAATACTTTAAAATAGTTAATTTTAGGTTTATTCCCTTTGAGTAATTCATAGGGAGTCATATTCTTAAGTTTGTGAATTAAACTCCTATTAAGGACATAGTTTGCAGTGCTTACTGCCTCTGCCCAAAAGGTTAGTGGCATGTATGCATCAGCAAGTAATGTACCTGCAGCTTCAATGAGTGTTCTATTTTTCCTTTCAGATACCCCATTTTGTTGGGGAGTTCTAGGAGCTGAGAAGAAATGCCTGATACCTTCCTTCTCACAGAACTCATGCATAAGAAGAGACTCAAACTCTGTGCCATGATCACTTTTGATCAATGCAACATGAGTAGAGAACTCAATCTGTATGGTCCTGAGAAAATCTGTAAGAACTTTGAATGTATCTGACTTTGTTCTCAGAAAGAATAACCAACTGAACCTGGAGAAGTCATCCACTATAACTAAAGTGTAGGACTTCCCTCCTACGCTTTGTACTGCAATGGGTCCAAAAAGATCCAGGTGTAGCAAGTACAGAATCGTAGGTGAATCACTCTAATTAATTGATTTGAAACTAGTTTTAGTTTGCTTGCCTAATTGACAAGCCCTGCAGATACCTTCCTTCTTGTAGGGAGCAGAAGGTAGACCTCTAACAAGGTTGTGTTTAGATAACCTAGCAATATTTTTCAGATTTACATGTTCTAGTCATTTGTGTCATAGTTCATTCTGATTACTAGTTAGATTCAGTAAACAGATGTCAGTTGTGGCAGAAGAAAAGTTTACTAAATAAATATTTCCTTGTCTACTTCCAGTTAAAACAGTTTGGTTATTTTTATCAATGATAGAGCAAGTAGAAGGGTTAAAGTATACCTGATAACCATCATCACATAATTGACTTATGAAGATGAGGTTATGCTTCAGTCCACTTACATATGTCACTTTTCTGAATGTGAAAGCTCCTACTTTTACTTCTCCAACTCCTTCTGATGGACCACATTTTGAGTCACCAAAGATAACCTTTGGCCCCAATTTGGACTTGTAGTTGAATAGGATGTCTTTGTTGCCAGTCATATGTTTGGAGCAGCCACTGTCCAGGTACCAAGTTTCATTTACCCCTGGACACTTTTTCACCTACAATATAAACAGTTAGTGATTTTTGACCCAGGTTACCTTGGGCCCTTTGTATGGCTGATAGGAGAAACTAGAAATAACAGAAAATTCTGTCTGAGACTTATATCCTAGGGGGTGGTATCTCCTAGGTGGAATGGTCCAGTCAGCTAGGGGATTAAATAATTTCCTAGAAGTATTTAAGTTTCTGTTAAAATTAAAGTTTTGGTTAAGTCTTCCTGGGTTCGATGAATTTATGTAAGTTCGTTGACCAGAGTTCGACGAATTGGGTTGAGATCGTCGATCTCTGCCCAGAGAATGAACATGTTCATTCTCTGCGCCCCACGTTCATCGATCTTTGCTCGATGAACTATACAAAGTTCGTCGATCGCATTTAGACGAATAATGATAACTATAGTTGGCGTTCAGAGTTCGTCGATCTGGGTTTTACGAACTGGCCCCTTTTCGTCGATATGAGGTCGACGAAAATTGCTGAACTTTGTTTTTATTTGGTGTTTTCTATTTTTCCATTTTGTCCTTAGTTTAAATTTGTTCAAGAATTTTGTTTACTTTATATACTTGCTCAGTATTCTTCTTTCCTTTCTCATAAATAAAATTGATGGGTTGTAACAGGTGGTTCACTAGATGATGCACCTAATCCTAACCTACTTCCATTAAATCTAGCATTAGATGTGTTAGTGATTTCTGCTAGTTGTTTACTTCTTCCATTTAGTGATTTTTCTAGCTGTTTTGCCTCATTTAATTCATCTTTCAGAAGGGTGATTTGTTCACTAAACATATATATTTCATTTTTTAATTTAGTATTTTCTAATACTAAGCTATCATAGTTAACTTGCTTATCTCTGAGAAGTTTGATTTCCTTCTCAGAGTTGATTAAGTCTAAACACATGATTTTAAAGTCTGATTTAAAAGATTCTGAATTATAATCAAACAATGATAATACCTGATCAACTTCTGATTCAGAAGCTTCCTCATTGTCTGAATCTCCTTCTTCTGAGTTGTTTCTTGAGGCATCAATTGTCATGAGGCAAACCACTTTTGCTCTCTCTTCTTTTTCATCTTCACTAGAGCTTGAAGATGTTGACTCCTCTTCAGTCTCACTCCAAGTCTCAGCTACAAACCCCTTTTCCTTCCTCTTGTGTTTGCTGGAAGAGGGTTTGCTGGTGAACTGCTTTCTGGAATCCTTTTTCCTTTCTCTTCTCTTCTCTTTCTTCTGATTCTCTGGGCACTCAGAGAGGAAATGTTCAGGCTTTCTGCATCCATAACACACCACTTCCTTTATTGGTGTCTTATCATACTTTGGCCTGTCATCCTTTCTTGCTGACTTCCTCCTGAAGTCCTTTATAGCCATCTTGAAGAATCTCTTTGCAAAGAGACTCATGAGCTCTTCATTTGATGTCGTGGATTCTGATTCTTCTGAGGCTTTGAATGCTATGTTCTGATCTCTTCTGGCTGCAGGAGGTGTTCTTTGTTCAGCAGCCTCCCTTATCTTAATTAACTACTCATAAGATTTCAGTTTGCCCAATAGAGATTCAATTGATATCTCATTCAGGCATTTAGCCTCCTTGATAGACCAGATTCTTGTGTCCCATGAGCTTGAGAAGCACATCAGAATTTTGTCATTCACTTCAGTGAGAGTGATGACCTTGTCTAGAGTTTTAAGCTCATTAATGATTGAGCTTAATCTGTTATACATCTCTGACACTGTCTCAGCTTCCTGTTTCTTAAAATTCTCATATTGGGATATGAGATTTGATCGCCTATCCTTCCTTTCATCAGCTGATCCATCAACCATTTGGTTCAGGAAATCCCAAATGGCTTTTGCTGATGCGCACTCAGCAACCTTCTAGAAAATATCATCAGACATTGTCTGTGCCAAATTGTTAATGGCTTTTGCATCAGCCATCTTGGCTTTCCTGTAAGTATCATTATAGTCTGGAGGAGGTACTGCAGTCATATTTGTGGAAGTGCTTGGAGGAGCTGCAGGTGGTTGAGGTACTCATGTTAAGATGGAAGCAAAAATATCTTCATCAATAGAATTCATATACAACTTGATTTTTGCCTTCCATATTCCAAACTTTTGCAAGTTACAAACTAGAGGTCTGGTGCTTGCATAATCTTTGTTCTGTGCCATGGCTGTGGTTCTACCTTAAAATGTGAACAAAGTGATATGTAGATCTAACACAGGATCCTTGGTTCAAGGGTTAACTTGTGCAACCAAAGGAACCTTGCTCTGATACCAATTGAAAGTGAGGGTTAGGTCTACAATACTCTAAAGGGGGGGGGGGTGAATATAGTATATTTAAAATTGTTAGGTCCCAATAAAAGTGTTGCTACAGCTTTTGTTGTAAACTGAAGAAGTGCAGTAAATAGAAAACTGAAAAACAAATAAGATTAAACCTAATCACAGCCACACAGCAAGAAACAAAAATAAAAAGATAGGCAACCAGACGACACAAGAAATTTATAGTAGTTCCCCAAATCTGGGTAGTCCACTCTTCTACCACCCCTGGTAGGAATTCACTCAGGTTTTTGATCAGGTGCCTGACACCAATGGGTTTTGATCAGGTCCCCAAAAACCAACTCAAGTCTTTTGGTAAGAAGACTTGCAACCAGGAATCACTTTTGAAGGGAGATGACAACTCTTTGTACAGGAGGGGGTGAGAGAGTGATTTTGTCTTCTCTGTCAACAATCAGAGAGAAGACTTATGTGGAATGATGTTAGCAAATAGCTCCACCTGAGATGTAGAATGATTCAGGGAAGATCTGGAGCTTTGCTGTAGGGTGATAGGTCTTCAATCAGAGTTCTTGACAAGCAGTGATGCAGGATCTTCTTGACTGATCTGATATCTGTTGTCCTTGGATAAGTCCTGCAGAGAATGTTGAAGAAGAAAACTCTTGATATAGTATAGTTGTTCTTCTTCTTCTGAATGAATGAATATCACTGTCTATCACTGTAAGCTTCAGTATGAATTTTTGTGTGAAGCTTTTCTGGTGCTGTATTAAATCTTGCAGTCAGTCTCCGTGTGTCTATTTTTCTGACTGTTAGACTGAGTATCGATTACTGATCACTTGATCCTTGGTGTCTTTTTCTTCTATCACCTTTCAAAAATTTGAATCCTCTGTAATTAATGCTGACGACCTGAGAATAATCAGCATTAATGTATTTCCACAACTGTCTTGTAGAAAATCAACAAGTAATATTCTTGAAGAAGACTGTAATTAATGCTTTCTCTAACGGCTACATTCAGAGAATGTTTGAGTCATTAATCTGTCAGGAATAATTGCATTTGAGTGAGGAGTAAATGCCAGAAATGGCTAAGTCTAGAATCGTCGAACGAATAACAGAATTCGTCGAGCTGAGTTACTAGTTCGTCGAACTGAGGTTTTTTATTCGTCGACCAGACAGCTTCTGTTCGTCGAGCTGAGTTCCAAGTTCATCGAGCTGATAACAGAACTTGCTTGCTTCAGAATTTTTGTCTTTTTTGTCTGAAGTTCGTCGAGCTGACAATTGCAATCGTCGACTGGAGTTCAGTAACCATTCTGGACTTAGTCGAGTATTTTGTGTTGACTGATATTTTATGTGTCGACATGAATCTTCTGGTTCCAGAATTCGTCGAGTAGAGTACTGCGTTCGTCGACCTGAGAAGTTGACTTCGTCGACCTGAGAAGTTGTGTACTTGAGGTTCAAGTTCGTCGAGCTCAGAATCTTGTTCGTCGACCAAAGTCTGAAGTTAAACTTAGAATAATCTGGAGTTACCCTGACTTTAGTTTGTTGAAGTATCCCAGTTTTCGTCGACCAGAGAATGAAGATCGTCGAGCTCAGCTCAGAAAAATATCTCAAAATCATCGAGCTGAGAACGCCTTTCGTCGACCTGAGTTCGACAAACATCGAACTCAGTTTACTTGGTATTGAAATCTTCTAAGTCTTGAGTCTCTGATGGTCTTGTTGATAGCTGGTCCATCTGAGGTTGACTCTAAGGACTTGGCCTAGACTCTAGGACACAAATTTGACCCTGGCTAATCATGTTGGGTCACATCCTAAGTTAGTGAATGTAGCCCAAATCAACTAGGGATCCAACATAGCCGCTAGTCACCGTAAATGAATTTAGTCTCACATGCTTATTTGTAATCTCTATATTCTCCTCCATTCTATAAAAGGGATGTTATACCTTTGTAATAGACACAATTTTTGGAAATAAATACTCTGTTATTGTCCAAATTTCAGTTTCTCTTTTTCTGTTCTCACATGCTATCAGAGGACTCGATCTTTTCGGCTTGATTCTGTAAGCTATTCTGTCCGCGCGGTTTGTCCACTCCTTCTTGCGCCCTGTCTGTGCGGTTTCCTTCTCTTCCTTATCGTTGCCCTCTATGTGTGCGACCTCTTTTTTTCTCTTGCGCGACCTCGTCTTTGTTCGCACGGCTTCTCGCTTTCTGCTCGCGACCTATTTTCGCGGGCTCCCTTTCCCTGGGCGATCCGTTTTCGCGATCTATTTTCACGATCTGTCTTTGTGACATGTGCTCAAGACCTGTTTTCGCAATCTCTTCCTTTCGTGCGGCCTCTTATTCGCGCAACTCCTTATTGCTTTCGTGCGGCCTCTTGTATATCCGCGTGAACTGTTGCCCGCGAACTGTTGCTTTCTTGTGGCCTCTTCTCTATCCACGCGGCTTATTTTTCCCTGTTCGTGCGACTTCCTTTCTGTCCGCTCTGTTCTTCTCTATGGCTCTCTCTGATACCTCTACTACTACTACTCTAGTGGCCCACCCTCCTCCTCCTCCTCCTCCGTCGGGCAATCTTGGAACCGTTTCCAAACTTATCGGTTTCAACTACCCGGACTAGAGTGTTTCCTTCACCTTTCTACTTCGCACACAACGCAAACGCCATCATATCACCGATGACACTCCTCCTCCAAAGTCCGATTTCTTTGATGATTGGGATGTTAATGACGCTCTTGTTCGCACTTGGCTGGCTAACATCCTTTCTGATGAGTGCCTCCTCGTCATCCTCCATAATGAAACGGTAAAAGCTGCTTGGCTTCATTTTGGCGCTCTTTACTGCACGGGGGATCTGACGTCTCGCATCTATACTCTCTATACAGACCTCTTTGCACGTCCCTCCATGTCTCCTGCTGCCGCCTACCAACAAGTTCAGACTCTTGGAGCCAAAATTCTTTAGAATAGTCCATTCTCAGCGGATCTGGTCGAGCAACACAAGTACTTCTAGGAGCTTCTGGTTTTGTGCTATCTTCTACATCTTCCGGAGTCCTATGACATGATCCGTCAATATACCCTTGGCGAGGTGGATTCTCCCACCATGGATGTCATTGCTTCCCGTATCGTTGATGTTGCCTCTCTTCTTCAGTGTCCACTGCTATCCTCCCCACCGCTCCCCGACATCTATGTTCATCATACTTAGCGAGGTAGCTCTGTTGGCCGCGGCCATCAATCCGGCGGACATGGACCTTCCTGCTTTCTCTGCTATCACTGTGGCCACACATCCATACGGTTGATCTTTGCTGGATGAATCATCCGCATCTTCGCCCATCTGGTGACACTTCCATCTCCTCTTCAAAGCAGTCCGCCTTGGTGGTCACGTCTTCATGTAGTGCCCATGTGGTGACTCAAGGTAAATGGCTGATTGTCTCCGGTGCTACTAATCATATGACCGACAATCCTTAGTGTTTTTCTCTCGTAGTGAAACATGGTCGGTTGCCCCCGGTCTTCATTGTGGACGACTCTCCCTCACTGGTCAATGGGACGGGAGTGGTTCAAGTCACTCCGTTTCTTCGCCTGGCGGACACCCTCTACGTTCCCCAGTTTCCATGAAATTTGTTATCTGTTACTTCTCTTTGCAAGCAACTACAGTGTTCCATCACATTCACTCCTACTTCTTGTTCTTTTTAAGATCCGAGCTCTCAAAGGATGATTGCTACTTGGACTGAGAGTGGTGGCCTCTACTTCCTAGACAACGTATCTGCTCTGTTCATTTTTTCTTCTTCTACGGATCTTCTACAATGTCATCTTCGTCTTGGTCATCCTCCTCCACGGCTTCTTTGTCAACTTCTGCCCCACCTACCTCCGCATAGTTCTCTTAACTGTGATGGCTGTCAGCTTGGCAAACATCACCGCTCCTCCTTCCTGTCGGTCGTGGATCTTCCCATCCTTTTGATCTCGTTCACTTCGATGTCTGGGGTCCTACACCTACCCTAACTGTAGGTCGGGGTTGTTCGTCTTTTGTAACTTTTATCGATGATTTCTCTTGGTGTACATGGGTGTATCTCTTAAAAGAGCGCTACGAACTATTCACTGTATGGACATCCTTCTATTATATGATTAAAACACAGTTTAATGCCTCTATTCAACTTTTTCGTTCTGATAATGCCAAAAATATCTTAGTTATGATTTTTCTTCTTTCTGTGTGGAAAATGACATTATTCATCAAAATAGGTGCGTCTATACCTCGCAGCAAAACGGAGTGGCTGAACGCAAAAAGCATCACCCCATTGATGTTGCTCGAACGCTAATGACACAAATGCAGGTTCCTCGCTCCTATTGGGGCTATGCCGTCCTTATCTCTTGCTATCTCATAAACTGCATTCCCTCCACGGTTCTACACAGCCACACACCGTTCTCCATTCTCTATCCGAGCAAGGAACCCTTCCCTCTTCCTCTGCGTATATTTGGGTGTACGATTTTTGTACACGCTCCCTCCACCACTCGTGACAAGCTCTCTCCACGTGCCACTAAGTGTGTCTACTTGGGTTACTCTTCTACTCAGATAGGTTACTGTTGTTTTAATCATGTTATTCGGAAGCAGTTCGTCTCCGCGGACATTACTTTTTCCGAAAATGCATCTTATTTCTCTCACGACTCCTCCCCTCTTCTTGATATTCCTGCTCCTCCTACCGACTCCTCCGTCCCATTTACGCCCACCGAGACCCCTCCCCCTTCGTCATGTCTGCCATCTCCTACTCTTCTCTCTCCGTATTCGTCATCTCTCTTTGCTCCCGGGCCAGCTCTATCATCCATGGATGCACTGGATGCTGATAAACACGACGACCTGGATCTTCCCATTACTTTTCGTAAAGGGGTGCAGACGTGTACCCAACATTCACTTACTACTGTTATTTCCTATGCTCGTCTTACCCCTTCTCGCAGGAATTTTGTGTTGGCTATCTCTACCACTGCCACTCCCCGCACCTACCAAGACGCCCTTATTGTTCCTCATTGGAAGGCCGCCATGAATCAGGAAATTGCCACCCTCACGGAGCGGGGTACCTGGACTCTTGCCCCTCCTCTTTTGGGCACCAATGTTGTTGGATATCACTGGGTATTTGTTGTGAAGTTCCGTCCGGATGACAGTGTGGATCGCTACAAGGCATGCTTGTCGCTAAGGGCTTCACTCAGAACTATAGTGTTGATTATTTTGACACCTTCTCTCCTGTTACTTATCTCAACACTATTCGGGTTCTCCTGTCAGTGGCCGTCAACAGGGATTGGCCCATTTCCCAACTGGATGTCAAGAATGCCTTCCTTTATGATGATCTACAAGAGGATGTTTACATGAAACAACCTCCTGGATATGTTGCTCTGGGGGAGACACGCATATGCAGACTGAAGAAGGCCATCTATGGCCTAAAGCAAAGCCCTCGGGCATGGTTCGATAAGTTTAGCGTCATTGTGGCAACTGTTGGTTTCACAAGAAGCTCCGTCGATCACTCGTTAGTCATTCACAAAACCGCAATGGGTTTGGTGGTTCTTGATGTATATGTGGATGATATTCTTCTCACGGGTGATGACCAGACTGGTGTAGTGCTTACAAAGAAACATCTCAGTCAACACCTTGTCACGATGTATATGGGCTCCCCGAAGTGCTTCCTGGAGATAGAAATCTCTCGAAAGCCCAATTCTTTGGTCCTCTCCCAACGTAAGTATGCTCTTGATCTTCTAAAAGAGACAGGGTTGACTGGGGCTAAACCTGCCCGATGCCTCATGGCTACTGGAGAAGATAAAACCTGGAAAGATGACTCGTCTCCTCTGTCAGATGTTAAAAGGTAGAGGCGCCTGGTTGGCAAACTCATTTATCTCACGGTAACCAAACCCGACATCTCCTATGATGTAGGCAATGTTAGCCAGTTCATGCAAGCTCCTAGAGAGTGTCATCTACTATTTCAGAGGAATGGTCATTTAAAGGTTGAAGTCTACTCAGATTCTAGCTATGATAATGACATAGGTGATCGCAAGTCCACATCGGGCTTCTGTACCTTTGTGGGAGGAAACCTAGTGAGCTGGAAGAGCAAGAAACAGACAGTCGTCTCTAAGACTAGTGCCGAAGCTGAATATCAGAGTATGACGTCAACCAATTGTGAGTTAAAGTGGTTACGGTCTCTCATGCTGGACTTAAGAGAGGTCTATAATCATCCTCTACCTATGTTCTGTGACAACAAGGCTGCTATATATATCTCAAAAAATCTGGTATTTCATGAGAGAACAAAGCACATCGAAGTTGACTGTCATTTCATTAGAGAAGAGAACTTAAAGAAACAGATTTGCACTCTGTTCGTTACTTCAGACAAACGAGTTGACAGATATCTTCACCAAGCTTATGTCCGCTTCCTTCTTTCACATTTGCGACAAGCTGGACATGATTGATATATATGCTCCAGCTTGAGGGGGAGTGTTGTAGTATCGAAACCGGGCGGTCTGGCGACTTGACTCTGACGGTTTGGAGACTGGGCGGTCTGGCGATTTCACTCTGGCGGCTTGATAGTCGGGCGGTCTGGCGGTTTCACTTTGGTGGTTTGATAGTCGGGCGGTCTGGCGGCTTCTCTCCAGTAGCTTGGTAGTCGGGCGATCTAGCATTCTCCTCTGGCGGATTGTCGTTATGGTCAGGCGGTTAGCCTTCTCGTCTAACTGTGCGACCTATGCGGTCTGGTTTTGTCTAGCCGCTAGTCACCGTAAATGTATTTAGTCTCACATTGCTTATTTGTAATCTCTCTCTTCTCCTCCATTCTATAAAAGGGAGGTCATACCTTTGTAATGAACACAATTTTTGGAAATAAAAACTCAGTTATTGTCCAAATTACGGTTTCTCTTTTTCTATTCGCACATCTAATTTGAAGGCGAAGCAGAAACATGACGCTTCTCACTTTTAATAGATAAAGGCTAATTTAGTAGCGTCTCGAGCCGAGCTAGAGAGGCTGCTAGATGAGCTATGTACAGAGAGGACTCTTGGCTAGAAGACTTTCTGTCTATTGGAGGAGGCACAAGGGGAGATATTCCACCAGGAGGCTTCTTGAGGAATGAAGTGGAGAGGCTCTTTCCATTAGAGCGAGCAGTCGAGGAGCTGAAGGACACATGAGTCGTAGAGAACAAGGACTATGTGGCCTATATACGGGATCACTCACAACTTTTTTGAGGAGATCCAGGTGGAGGTGATGACCACAGAGGTGGAGACATTGTTGGAGGACGAGTACGAGATTCGAGAGGGGCTGGGCAAGGCCCTCCGTATGGTGAAGCGAAAGCTCGGTTGTAGCTTCGCTGAGCTCAGCATTGAAGACGTTTTCGAGGATGAGCTATCCGATGTTGACATCAGGAGTGACTTATGTTCTTTGTACCTTTGTACCTGCATTCAATTTGAATTTTTCTATTTATAGTTTTTGTATGTTATTGCGTCTTGGATGCTTAAGCTTGTATGTTGCATAGTTATTTATGGATTTTTCCAGTAGGCATGTGTGATGATTTTGTTTTTAAGGTGCCGACTTGTGAATTTTTTCATTCTTTTTAAGTGCAACTTTATTGGTTTTTATGTTTTTAGCGTCGACTGCATGGGGGACAGGTCCCTAACTATGCCTTGGCCTACTACAACGGCGAAGGGTGGACATGTTGGAACCGTTAATGCACTTTCAGGGGAACTGGCCCCAGATAGATGTTGAAGGGTGGTCGCATTCAAATCATTGGCAACCATGAGGGAGGCTGACCTTGGCAGTGTCGTGACCTACTACGACGGAGAAAGAGAGGGCGCTTCAAGCTGATACTGTGCGATCAGGGGATTAACCTCAGAGAACTGGCGAAGGGTGGAGGCTTCCATCCGCTGGAAACCGTGAAGTGGGCAGGCCCTGACGGTGCCATGAAATATTATAATGGCGAAGGGCGGACGCCTTGATCCGGTTGTGTGGTCAGGGGGACTGGCCCCGGAGAACAGGTGAAGGGCATATGCTTCAAACCGTTGGCGACCGTGTGGGGGCAGGCCCTTGCGATGTCGTGACCTACTAAAATGGCGAAGGGTGGATGCTTCGAGTCAATAGTGCGTGGTCAGGGGGACTGGCCCCAAAAAGAATCAGTGATGATTGTGAGGGGGACAGACTCGCTCGATGGCTTGGTGCATGTGTGTAGCACTTATGGAGGGTTCTTTTGTTTGAGCTCTCTCTCCTTTTCTTAGTTGCTTCTCTCTCAGTGAAGGCCCAGAGGACTTTTTATAGTTTTTCTGAGGGTAGCCTTGGAAATTGCTCCATCTTGAATTTGAGTTGACAAATGACAATGCAAGCTTTTGGCCATCGGAATCATCAATTTTTTTAAAAAATGATGGTAATTCCGCGTGGCAGTCCAAGCAGACTTGTCGGATGTGGCGGTGACAGACGATGATGATGGAAGGTGGCAGAGGCAGGAGACGGTGGCACATCGGTAGGATGCATGGGGCGCGTGTGTGCGCCCTAGGGATGCACGCGTGGGCCCAAATGGACATGTATGTTGCGACGACACACACTTTGCTCGCGGGCGCCGTGCGAGCCTAAAGGGAACATGCGTGTGTGCCTAATAAGCCGTACGTACACAGGAGGGTGCGTGGACATTGCGCGTGTCTCGTGTATGTGTGTGATCGAGGTGCTGCGTGCGAGCTTTCCTGTCACGTGCAGTATGTGCGGCCACACATTGTGCTTGCCTGGTTTAAGGGTGTTTTCACGTGGTTGGCTCGGCCCATCTTGCCAATCCGGTCGAAGCTTTGATTTTGACAAATTCGTCTTGACGTGGAACGAATTTAGGGGAACCCTAATATTGCCCCTTCAGTTAGAAATATGGATGAAAAGTGATAAAGAGTTTGTTTGGCTCCACGTTACCGCTCCATTGCTTTGGTATCCGAACCGAATTTTTTTCCAGTTTGCTTGGGCGTTGCGGCAGCATTGGAACAGTAAATTTTCATTTTTAACGGACCTTTGCGACAACCCCTGAGAGCTCCTTTTCAACGGAGCTTTCCAACGCCCGCACCATCACCACGGAGCTTTGCACACAGATCTTAGCGGCAGTGGTTTCCGAAGCCGTGCTTCGGCGAGGGACGGGGGAGGTGTGCTCCGACGAGGCAGGGAGACAACAGAGCCAGCAAGGAACAGTGGAGCCTTGCTCCGGCCAAGCATCTCCTCCTCCGCCATGGACGCTGGCTAGAAGCCCCAATCTCCTCCACCGCCATGGACTACCCCGGCGTGAAGGTCTGCCATGGACGCCTAAGCTCCTCCTCCCGTGATTTAAGTCCTAAGATATGATTTTATTATTATTATATAATAATATTATTATTATTAATAAATTAATATGATTATAATTCATTTTATTATTATCTCATTAGTATTATTATTAATATGATTATTATTATTAAATTAAATTTATAAAATATTAATTATAATTCATTTTAATTAATGTAATTGTAATTTTTTTGATTATTAAATGTAACAGAAAAGTCACCCCTATTTTACCAAACTGTTTCTCCATTCTAAACAGCTCTATCACCGCTCTTTTATCAAACTGTTTTTTCCATTCTGAACAACTTCATTCTCACTAGAGCTGTCACAGTTCCAGTTTAGTTCTGATTCTATTAAAATCGTGAATCAAACTAATAAGGTAACAATTCTTCAAGTTAGAACCAAAACATTATTTGATTTGATCAGTTTCGATTCTAATGAAAAACTCTCACTTCGAAGAGTAAAACCTATTTAATTTTTTTTACTATTTTTGAAGCTCACATCCATACAAGTTAATTATGCAAAAGTTGCAAATCTTTGGTCCAAACAAAACTCTTAACCAAGAGATGCATGCACTTCACCTGAATAGATTTTTTTTCAATGTTCTTAAGCTTCTTACACAATTCCCTTAAAAACAATTTGATCTAGTGAATTTAACACCATAAACAATGATCACAACATGAAATATATTTAAACAAAGTATAAATAACAAATATTAAAATGTCTAATATATAATTAACAAAATTACAAAAGTAGCATTGTGGGAGAAAGAAAAGAATCCATCTGCCTTATGAATCCTCATTCAATTTCTTTTAGTAGACAATTGTCGAATGTCTTGACAGTAGATTTTGTAAATCAACTTGAACAATTCTCACACAGAATTCTTCAACATTAGTTCTTAAATTTTTTTATAGTTGTGGGACTAGCAGTCGTGTGGGGGCATCGATGAAGCCCATCCATGTCTGTTCTTGGGTGCACGGGCATTGCCCATGTTTTCATAAATCATGTTGCTTTCCCTTAAGTAGATATAGGCTTCATTTGGCATGGTTGTGGTGGTTATGAACATGTTGAAATTTTACAAGATAATCAGTAGATAGCGCTGATACAAAGTAAAAACTTTCAGATCTATCAAGCTGACAACTTGATCAAGCTTAAAGCGGGAACCAGGCGCATGAACACTCCAACCATAAACTGAGCTCAATAAACCAGATGCAATAGAAGGCAACAACAAAGTCTTGTATTAACAATGTTCATTACAGGGCAAGACATACATGACAAGATATGATTTCGCCAAGTAAAACAGGGAAGTAGAAAACTACAAACAATCCGCTGCGCTGACAGAGGCTCAGACCGACGAGTCCGCCGAGACCGCTGAGGTCGCCAAGCCGCTGCTGCACCAACTGATCTACGGAGTCCGTGAAATCCGCGGACAAACCGTTATTCTGTTGAACACCTTGTCCACTCTATGCAAGCCGCCAAACCGCAGAGGTTGCCTAGCAGCCAGAGTCCGCAAACAAGAGTCACTGCCGAACTGAAAGAACAGATCACCTAGACGGACCGACAGACAGGTTATTGAACTGGAATTGCTGAAGGAGAGAAGACTGGCTAGCCCCAAATGCGACATGCTGTTAAACCGCTGATTGTTAACCGCAAGCTCCACTGATCCCTGACCGCAGTCAGAACCAGACCCTTGGCTTCTCAGTGCTAGCCGCACAACCTGTAAATAACAAACTAGTTAACCTTCTCAAACTGCGCGGACAGAAAATCCGAGCCCGCAACAACTAAACCAAGCTCAACTTACTGTTCATTTAGCTAATGTTGAAGTGACAGGGGGTCCTATTTATAGGCGCGGAGAGCGGTGTGGTCACCGCCCTAGTGGATAGAAACACCACCCCAGCTCGCAGTTAGCACCAAGCAGTCCGCCCAGTTCACAAGGTGAAAGAATTAGTGCCTAACCACCTACAGGGGGGGGTGTGAATAGGTGTAATTCCTTTTTCTTTTTAAGGCAGAAAATCTGTTTAGTTAAATAACAAGAAACTGCAAATTTCTACAGCTAACACGGCACAACATTCACAGCAACATTCAATCACAGAGTGCACATAGTTTTTATAGTGGTTCCCCAAGGTCTGGGTACATCCACTCTCCCCCTTCGCCTATCTAGCAGTGTACTAGATTCGGCCCAACTTCTGCACTTCACCTCAGATCCTCAGATCCTCAGATCTTACAACTTAGAACCCAACAAGGCTCCTACAGCTCAGACAATCTGCCCTACCTCAGCCTACACAAGGCCTACAACTCAGAGATACAATCTCCTACAACTCAGGCTCACAACCCTACCTCAGCCTTCAACAAGGCCTACCACTCAGAGAAATTACTCTCCTACACTCAGCCTTTATAAACACAAGCTTACAGCTCAGATCTAGAATAGATCCTATAGAAAATAGATTTAACAAAATATTTTACCACCACCCAGGTAGAGAGAGAAAGGATGGATGGCTTCTTGATCAGTTCTTGGAAGAATCTGATGGCAGAGAACAACCTCTCTTAGCTTTCTTCAAAGCTTCTTGAATCTGAACTCAGTAGGGTTGAACTCTTGAGAAGTTGATCTTCAATCAGCTTTTGACTTGAGATTCAGATCTCAATCTGAATCTTTCTTGGTAGCCTGGTTCAGCAACTGCACTTCTTAGATGGAGCTCTCTCTCTCCAACTTCTTAGATCTTCTGTCAAAGGTCTTCTTCTTTTTGTGTTGTTAGTTATCTGTGTATATGCTTCAATCTTCAAACTTCATCACTTTCTGTTGAAGGAGAAAGCCTTTATATAGTCTTCCTCCATGGTAACCGGCTGATCCGGTTTCTAACAAACTTCTGACAGCTTTGACAGTTGTAGTAGACCGGTTGGTAACGTCAACTGTCAAGTCATCCAGTCACTTCTTGAAATACTGTATCTGTCTGAAAGTGTCGAGACTGAACTTCATCATGTGTCGACACAAGTAGACTAAGTGTCGACACAAGTGGACTAAGTGTCGACACAAGCCTTGGTGGTGTCGACACATCTCCTTTGTTGTTGTTAATGCTTCTCGACACAGCCTTATGTATAATGTCTCGACACAAGCCTTTGTGGTGTCGACACAGTCACTTCTTTTCTTCATATAAATTTACTTTGTTGAAATTCTGCCATGTGTCGACACAAGTCCTGTGTGTCGACACATTTGATGTCGACAAGATCTTTTGTGTGTCGACACTGCCTCTGTGTGTCGACACAAATACTTCTTCTCTTTAACTTTGTTGAAACTCTGTTGTGTGTCGACACAAGTCCTGTGTGTCTATACAATTGATGTCGACAAAGTCTTCTGTGTGTCGACACTGTCTCTTGGTGTCGACACAGTTGATGTCGACAATACTTCACTAGGTGTCGACACTGCCTCTGCATGTTGACACAATTTCTTCTGGCGTCGACACATCCTTTCCAAGTGTCGACACAATTAGCTCCAAGTGTCGACACAACTTTTCTCCAGTGTCGAAACAAGCCTTCATAAGTGTCGACACAGCTTTTCCTGGTGTCGACATATGGACTTAGAAATTTTTCTGCATTCGTGCATTTACTTAACCTGCATATATAAACTCAAAACACATCAAATACACCTTGATGCATATCATTGAGTAGGGTGAGACTTCTTCAAATCTGGTACACATTTTCCAAGTACCCAACAATCTCCCCCTATTTGGAGAAGTCATAAACCTTAGTCAATGATATATACCATTCGTAACAAATACACATTATGATGTATAAAAATATTATATGAGAGGGTTACTTCTTTAACAAAACATATATAAACAATCATCACAGAATAATAACAATGCTACCACAGAATAAGCATTAATCATGTTTTGCTTCAACTTCAAAAGTTTCTTTAATAAAAGTTTACATAGATTTTAAACTGAAAGATATAGTACCTAAACACCTAGAGGGGGGGGGGGGGGTGAATAGGTGACCAATTCTTTTTAAACTTTAATGGCAGCAATCAGTTAATATCACAGAATTCTAACTACTTTTGCACAGCAATCACACAGCATACACAACAAAGTACAACACAGCACAGCAGATACAGAGTTTTATAGTGGTTCCCCAAGATTTGGGTACATCCACTTTCCCCATTCGCCTATCTAGCAGTGTACTAGATTCGACCAAACTTCTCCACTATCTCAGAACCCAAACTGGCTCCTACACCTCAGGCCCAAGGCCCTACAACTCAGCTTTTCCACAAAGCCTACACTCAGCCACAAAGGCCTACACTCAGCCAACAAGGCCTACACTCAGCCACAAAAGGCCTACACTCAGAGATTCCAATCTCCTACACTCAGGCTCTCAAGCCCTACCCTCAGCCTTTATAATTACAGGCTTACAATCACTCAGATCCAAAGGATCCTACAAGATAAAAATGATTTTACAAATAATAACTCAGCAACCTAAAAACAAAAGAGGGGAGTTGAGAGTTTCTTGATGAGTTCTTGGAAGAACTCAGCTGGATTCAATCTGACTTAGCTTTCTTCAAAGCTTCTTGAAAGTAGAACTCAATTAGATTGTCTCCTTCTGCAGTTGATCCTTGACCTCTGCTTTTTAAGATCCAGAATATATCTGAACCCTTCTTCTCAGCCTAGTTCTAATGGCTGATTTCTTGGATGGAGCCCTCTCTCTCCAACTTCTTAGATCTGCACTTGGACTGTAAGATCTTCTTGTCTTGATACTAGATCAATAACTCTGTGATCCACTTGTTGAATTACTTCAACTACTACTTTAACAACAACAACAACAACTGTAGACTGTATGAGCCTATTTATAGGCCTTCTTCATGGTAACCGGCTGGTCCGATCCATAACTGAATTCTGACATCTCTGACAGGTGCTGTAGACCGGCTGGAACGGCAGCTGTCAAGTCATCCAGTCAATTCTTGAAAGTTCTCTAACTATCTGAAAGTGTCGAGACTTTCTGTCTTTAAGTGTCGACACTTATAGACCAAGTGTCAACACAAGTTGTGTAAGTGTCGACACAAGTCTACAAGGTGTCGACACAACTCCTTGTGTTGTAGATTCTATGTCTCGATACAGTTTCTTCTGCATGTGTCGACACTGAAATTGAGTGTCGACACAAGTACTTGATCTTCTATCTTTTGCTGAATTCTTCTAAGTGTCGACACATCTCCTTTGTGTCGACACAACTTCTTGTGTTGAATCTGTTAAGTGTCGACACTGCTTCGTGGTGTCGACACATAGTCTTCAATGTTGATACTTGATGAGTGTCGACACAGCTCCTTGTGTCGACACTTGATTCTTCTGTTGAGACTTCAGCTGAGTGTCGACACATTCCCTTAGTGTCGACAATTATACTTAGAATATTTTGTTGATCTTTCTGTTCTTTGCTAAGTGTCGACACAGCTCCATGTGTCGACACTTTCTTCAAGTGTTGAGTCTTCAGCTGAGTGTCGACACATACTGTCTTGTGTCGACACTTTCTTTAAGTGCTGACTCTTTTGTTGAGTGTCGACACATTGTTCTGAGTGTCGACACTTATACTTAGTCTCTGCTGACTTTTGCTGAGTGTCGACACAGCTCCAAGTGTCGACACTTTCTGGTGTAGACACAGCTTCACTGGGTGTCGACACTGCTGTTAAGTGTCGACACTGCTTTACTGTACTTTCTTCATTGAGTGTCGACACAGCTACTTGTGTCGACACTTTGTGTCTGGTGTCGACTCTGCATCCCAGGTGTCGACACAATGACTCCAAGTGTCGACACTGCTTGTCTGGGTGTCGACATAAGTCTTCTTAAGTGTCGACACTTTCCCTCTGGGTGTCGACACATGGACTTAGAAATTTTTACTTCAGTCCTGCAAATACTTAACTTGCATAAGTAACTCAAAAACACATCAAATACATTTTGATGTATATCATTGAGTTTGGTGAGGCTTCTTCAAATCAGGTACATTTAAACCAATGTACCCAACAATCTCCCCCTATTTGGAGAAGTCATAACCCTTAGTCAATGATATACACCATTCATAATAAAAACAAAATGATGTAAGGCAGGATAATGTACAGCAGGCTAAACATAAACATGTATTAATTTCACATGTATACAAATTCATCATCTCAGAACAAATAAGAAATAGACATAGACATATTCACAGAACAAACATGAAACATATTAATCATATATTGTTCTAATATCTGTCTTATACATTTTCAGAAGTTCACTAAATGTTTTCCATCAAAAAGATTACAAAATAAACTTCAAGAAAATTCTAAATCTATTTTTGTTCTGGCTCCTTAATCACTATGCCTTTGCCAGCTTGAACTTTAGCTTGGACAGGAGCAACAGTAGTTTCAGCATCAGCAGGCTTCTTGCCTTTCAGATCTTTCTTCTTAAGCTCTTCAGCTTTGATCTTCTGCCTCTCAAAATAATGGTATGGCTTAGGAAAGTACTTGCTAGGCTCCTGGGCAGTAGGAGGTAGCTTTTCCATCTTTGCCTTCCTTCTATATTGGACTATTGCCTCTTGTTTGGTTTCATGTTTTCTCCATTCAGCTTCAGAGAACCATTTGTTCCTGTCTTGAATGTTGTCTTTGGTAGCTTTCCAGGCAGTTAATATAATGTTCCTAGAGGTAGGGCTCCATTGCTCAAAATCTGGTCTCTGTTCAGCCTGTTCCCTAAACCTCTTCTTTGACAATCTTGTCTCTTCTTCTTTCTGCAATGCCTCTTGCATGGCTTCAGATATAGGCTGAACAACCTTTTCAATAATCACATTGTCCTTGCCCCCAGGTGGGCTGTACATGGTCTGTACATCAGCATGCACCATTTCAAAATCTGGAGGAGGATATATGACTTGAGCCACTTCAGCTTGCTCCCCTCCTAGATATGCAGGTTGAATCCCAGATTCTGCCACATTGTCATCATCACAAAGAGGAGGGTATCCCAGTGTAGCCCTGATTGAATTTGATATCCATTTTTCATGATCAGAGCTTGCCTTGACTAACACTCTCTCCCCCTTTATGACTTCTCTTTCAATATGATCTCTCACATCATCCTTCTGAAATCTGACTTGATTATCCAAGTAATTTACTCCATCTTTAAAGAAAGGTTTTAGCCTTTGGAGTTTGTCAGTTATCAGCTTCTGTGAATCTTGGATGGCAGTTTTAAGAGCAGTGATTTCTTCTAGAAATACTTTGTCAAAATCTGCCTTTGCTATAGCTGGAGTCTGCCCTGCAGCCAGATTCTTGAGTTCTGTAACTATTGCATTGTGAGAAGCAGTGAGGTTGTCATTCATTCTTATCTGATTTTCAAGAACATAACCTTGTTTCAAGGCTATGTCATCCACTTGTGCCTTTATCTTTTCCTTGGTGAGTTGCAAGATAGACTACTGCATTCCCACCCTTGTGGAAGCAGTCAGTCATCTCCTTCTTGTTGAGATTCATCTCAAACCTGATTGATTTTATATCCTGGCCAGATCAAATTGGAGTGATTTTGCCCTTCATCTACATATTTCTCAATGACCTGCCTTTGCTCATCCAACTTGATTTACATTGCCACCATCAGTGCACTATAATCAATGGCTGGGGCTGGTTGAATTATAGGCTGTGGTGCAACTGTTTGGAGAGCCTTCTTGTAACTCTGGCTTCTTCTCCTGAAGACATAAAGTTTCTTTTTCTTTGCCCTTTCAGCTTCCTCATCTTCTGAGGCAGAGGTGCTGGCTATATCCACCCTCTTCTTAGGGCTTGGAGGCCTTCAGTTTGCACATCTTGTGCCTTCTCAGATTCTTGCCTTATAGGCACTTCATGAACTTGCACTTGCTCCCCCTCAAGTGAAGCATTCTCTTCTTCAGCAGCAGCCTTGTCCATGTCAAAATCTTGTTAGTCTAGATTTAAAAATAAATCTTCCATGGTGAATTCTTGTGGTGAAGGAGCTGGAGAAATTCTTGGCTCTTCAACCACTGGATCAGGAACCACTTGAACAACAGCAGATGTGTTTTCCATGACAACATCTGGAACTTGATTATCCAGCTAAATTTGCTGATGAACATCAGACAAATCAGTATCTTCTATAGGAAAATCCAAAGTATTTAGTTCAGTGATTACCTCTAGTATGATGTTTGTTGCTTGTTCACTTTCCAGTGTAGTGGGTTCTGCTACAACTGGAAGCTCCCCCTGGCTTTGATCCTTGTGGATAGGGCTAGCTTGAGGTAGCTCCCCCTGGATCTCAGCAACCTCTTGAGGAGCAGGAGACTTCACTGCAGGCTCTTCTATATTCTCATCAGATGAGAAGACAACAGGCTCTTCACTTCCAGAACTGCTAGTGGACTCTTGTGCTACTAGAGCAGTCTTCCTTTTCTTCTTAGGTGGAATTTATTTCTCAGGAACTAGTTTCTCAGGGGTTGGCATCTCCTTAGTCAACACCCTGTCCCATCTTGAGAATATTCTCAGATCCATCTTCCTCATGTGATTTATTTTGCTTCTAGCAACAGTACTCATTACCTCTGGAATCACACCAGCTAGGTATAGACTTATGATTCTGCCCAGATTGAGCTTCTTCAAGCTTTCTTTAATCTTCTCATAAACTATCAGAGACCAGTCAGTTTTTAGAGTGAAGATTATCCTGGTCATTATACCAAACATATAGGCAGACACTCTGTCATGCCCTCCTGGCTTGCTGAGTATTACCTTTCCAACTATCTCAGACATGAATTTGCCTTGATTGTTCATGCCCTTTCTATTGAAGACAGAACCAATCTTCATCTTAGAGTCTAGTCCACACCAGGTTAGAGCTTCCCTGGTCTTTGAAGCTGTAACCTCATCTTCTTCTTGAGTTCTTGGTAGCTGGAGAATCTTCCTCAGACTTTTAGGGGATACCTTAATCTTTGCTCCATGAACTCTGGATTTGATTTTGTATCCAGATTCATCCACCTTGGCTCCATTGAGGAATTCGAGTACCTCTTTCTTCCATATCTTTGTAGATTCAGAAACTAAATATTCTAACCCAGAATCGGCTACTATGGTTACGACAGACTTGATTTCTTGATCAGCATCTTCGAAAGCGCCGCGCACCAGCTCGTATCCTTCGTTGACATTCTCCACAAGCTTAGGCGCCATTAGGGTTTGTAGAATTTGTCTTGAGAGAAGAGAGGTGTCGACACAAAAGTTTGGTCTCAAAACTTTGAAAGCGTGTCGACAAACAAAGACAAAACCCTATTTATACCTTTCTGATTTTGAAGATGAACAGGCGGGACAGCTAACTTAAAATGTGTCGACACTGGCAATAAGTGTCGACACTGACTTATAATGTCTCGACACATATGTGTCGACACAAGTTTAGTCAACAGATTTTATGTGTCGACACTTGGTTATGTGTCGACACAACATAACTCGACACATTGTCGAGACTTTACTTAGAAAATTCTGAGTAAAACTTAAGTGTTGACATCACTTTGGATGTGTCGACACCTACTTGGCATGTGTCGACACTAATATTCTGAAGTGTCGACACCAACTTCCTAGATGTGTCGACACCTATTTCCTGAAGTGTCGACACCACTATTCTTGTCGACATAGACTTGTCTATGTGTCGACACTTTTTACTTAGTCAATTTCAATTCTGTAAACTTACTCTAAGTTTATCATTCCTAGTTCAATTTTAAATCTATTGAACTTAGCTTCTTCTAGGGCTTAGTAAACATATCAGCTACTTGATTATCAGTTTTAACATATTCTAATAAATATCTTCTCTTTCTACATGCTCCCTAAGAAAATGATATTTAATTTCAATATGTTTTGTTCTACTATGGGATACAGTATTTAGCTATTGAAATAGCACTTGTAGAATCACAAAAGAGTGGAGTTCTACTTACCTGAAATCCATAGTCCTCTAGCTGATGTTGTATCCACAGAAGTTGAGCACAACAACTTCCTGCAGCCACATACTCTGACTCTGCAGTGAAGATAGTCACACTGGTTTGCTTTTTGCTACTCCATGAAATTAGTCTCCCACCTAGGAATTGACAGGTTCCAGTAGTGTTTTTTCTATCTTCTTTGCATCCTGCAAAGTCTGCATCTGAATAACTTGTTAGATCAAAATCCCCATTCCTAGGGTACCAGAGGCCTAGATAGGGAGTGCCCTTTAGATATCTCAATATTCTTTTGACTGCTGTCAAATGAGACTCTTTAGGGCAGGCTTGATACCTTGCACAGACACATGTAGCATACATGATATCTGGTCTACTAGCAGTCAAGTATAATAGGGAGCCAACTATCCCTCTATACAAGGTTTCATCTACAGGTTTCCCTGCATCATCCTTGCTAAGAGACATACTTGACCCCATAGGAGTCTTCATGGTACTGGATGAATCCATACCATACTTCCTTATGAGTTCTAGGGTGAACTTGGACTGACATATAGATAAACCACTCTCAGTCTGTTTAACTTGGAGACCCAAGAAAAACTTCAGCTCTCCTATACTACTCATCTCAAATTGACCTTACATCAGTTTTGCAAACTTTTTGCAAAGGCTGCTTTCAGTAGACCCAAATATAATGTCATCTACATATATTTGGACTAGTATAACTTTGCCTCTAGATTCCCTAAGGAATAGAGTCTTATCTATTTTCCCCCTTGAGAACTTGTTCTCAATGAGGAAACTAGATAGGGTTTCATACCAAGCCCTAGGGGCTTGCTTTAACCCATATAAAGCTTTCATAAGTCTATAGACATGATGAGGTAAAGTTGAATCAACAAAACCTGAAGGCTGTTCCACATATACTTCTTCCTTAAGATTACCATTCAGAAATGCTGACTTGACATCCATTTGGTAAACCTTGAATCCTTGATAGGTTGCATAGGCTAAGAACATCCTTATGACTTCCAGTCTGGCTACTGGAGCAAAGGTTTGATCAAAGTCAATACCTTCTTCTTGCCTATATCCTTTAGCAACCAATCTTGCTTTATTCTTAATGATGACCCCTTGTTCATCCATCTTATTCCTGTAGATCCACTTGGTTCCTATTATATTGTGGTCTTTAGGTTTAGGAACAAGTTCCCAGACCTTGCACCTCTTGAACTGATTAAGCTCCTCTTGCATTGCTTCAGTCCATTGTGGATCTAGTATGGCTTCTTCAAACTTATTAGGTTCAACTTGAGATAGAAAACTGGAGTAGATTGCTGCATTCATGTATCTGCTCCTGGTTTGTACTCCTTGTCTTGGATCTCCAATAATCTGCTCTACTGGATGATCTCTAAGATGCCTGTTGGCTGGAGGCATCCTTACTTCTGGTTGAACCTCTTCAGCATCTCCATCATGCTGTACTCCATGTACTTCTTCTGCAATTGACACATGTAGTTCTCCCCCTGGACAACAGCTACTGTCCTCTACTTGCTGTCTTGCAGCAGGTACTTCTTCTATAGTAAGCTTGTCCATCTTCTTTGTTAAACCTGTGGGGCTGCATACAGTACTAGACAACTCATTGTTAATAAGTTTAGTCTCATCAAAAACTACATGCACAGATTCTTCTACAACTTATGTAGTCAAGTTGTAGACTCTATAAGCCTTACTGTTATTGCTGTACCCAACAAAAATTCCCTCTTGGGACTTGGCAGCAAACTTAGTCAAGTAAGACTTCCCATTGTTAAGTATGAAGCATTTGCAACCAAAGATCCTGAAATAGGATAGGTTTGGTTTCCTGCCTTTCACAACTTCATAGGTGGTCTTGTTGAGCCCTTTAGTGATGGTAGCCCTATTTATAACATGGCATGCAGTATTAACTGCTTCAGCCCAGAAATACTCTGGTAGTGATGTATCACTTAATAGGGTCCTACCAGCCTCTATCAAAGTCCTATTCTTCCTCTCAGCAATGCCATTTTGCTGAGGTGTTCTAGGTGAAGAGAATTCTTGAAATATCACAAAGTCTTCACATAGTTTTGTAATGCTATCAGACTGAAATTCAGTACCATGGTCACTTCTAATCTTGACCACTGTACTGTTTAGTTCATTCTGAATTTGCTTGACAAAGCTATGGAAGACACTAGGTGTTTCAGATTTCTGTCTTAAGAAGAACACCCAGGAAAACCTTGAGTAGTCATCTACAACTACAAGGGTATAGAACTTCCTACCTAAGCTGTGAACTGGCATTGGACCAAAGAGATCCATATGCAAGAGGTATAAACACCTCACAACATCTTTGTTTTCTATGCTTCTAAAGGTGGATTTAGTCTGCTTGACCTTTTGACAAGCTGAGCAAATACCATCTTTAACACACTTAACTTGAGGACCATTCCTCACTAACTCTTTGCTAAAGAGTTTGCCAATAGTCTTGTAGTTAAGATGGGCAAGCCTCTTGTGGCATTTGACACAATGAGAGACTGTCTCATCATCTACAAGACACACTGGAGAACCATTGTTCTCAACCATAATGTCTAAGCAATAGACATTCCTTTTCCTATAACCTGTCAAAATGATCTCTTGATCACTTGACCTCTTGATATGACAACCATTTTAACAAATGAGATGTCATACCCTACATCACTTAATTGACTTATACTTATTAGGTTGTGTTTCAACCCTTTAACATAAGCCACTTGATTATGGTAACCAAGTTGCTAGAAATATTACAAAATCCTTTGATGATTCCTTTTTCAGAACCACCAAAGGTTACTTTTGGACTAACTTTTATTGGAATATAGTCCCTTAGTAATCCTCTAGTTCCAGTCATATGTCTGGAACATCCACTGTCCAAGTACCATGTTGGGGTATGGCCACTTGGACTCACCTGCAAAACAGATTAATGAACCTTAGAACCCAAAGAATTCTTGGGTCCTTGGTACCTGTTAGTTTGCAATCTGACAAAGCTACCTACTGACTTTCCAACAGGTAGTTTGGTACTCACTTTGGCACTAACATTGTGCCAACAGTCCATTGCAAAATGACCAACTTTGCCACAACACCAACATTCAAACTTATTGTACCTTTGCTTAGGTACTGTTTGCTGTCTTATCTACAGCAGACTTGTTGAATGTTGAGGCTTTGCCCTTGGACTTGGACTTGGACTGCTCAGTCCTTGCAGGTCTAATAAAACTCAGTCCAGCTTTACTCTTATGATGAACAAATTCATCAATTATGGGTAACACTGACTTAGGTTTAGAAAACCTAGCAACAAGCTCTCTCTCCTTCTGAAGATTGATCTCCAGACTCTTGATTTGATCATTCTTAAAGGTGATAGTCCCCATCTGAATCACTGTTATGTGTTTCAGCCTCGCTATCTCATTAAGCTTTTGATCAAATTGCTTCTCAGAATCTGTTGCAGCAGCTTTAAGATCAGCAATTTCCTTTGCCTGACTTTTGGCAAGGGACTTGCTCTTCTTATAAGCTTGCAACAGCACTTGATATTCATCTATAAGCTGATGAATATCTTCCTCAGACTCAGATACACTCTCATCACTAGATGATGATGAATCTGATTCTGTACTAGAATAAGAAACTGAACTTAAAGTTGAACTTTGTACCTTATTGGGTCCTGGCTGCTCCAGGATTTTGTCACTCTCAGTCAATGCCATCAGTCCTTGGCACTGACAGTCTTCTTGTTCATAAATAGACTCCATGATCTGCATGAATTCTTCTTCTTCTTCTTCAGCAAACAACCCTATGTATGCCTCAGCATCAGACTCAGTTTCTGAAGAAGAGATATCTGATAGAGTCTTCTCCTTCTTGGCAACAAAAGACTTCTCTTTCTTGCCTTGAAATGAGTCTTTTTCCTGTCACTAGACTACTTTCTCTTTCAGGACAATCTGCAATAACATGACCTTGTCTATTGCAGCAATAGCACACTATTTTTGATCCAGTTGTCTTGCTAGACTTAGTCCTCTTCCTGTCCTTCTTCGAGGCTTTTTTTCTGATATAGGTCTTCTTTTCCCTGTGAAGTAGAAGGCCTTGACCTCCACTGTTTCTTCTTCAAGAATTTCTGAAAGTGTCTAGTGAAGGCAGCAAAGTCTTCATCACTTTCACTGCTTTCAGACTTTGTGCTGACTGACTCATCTGACTCTGATTCAACTACCTTTGGAGGTGGAGTTGGTGACTTATTCCTGCACTTTCTGGAGGCTTCTGTCTTGAAAGCTACAGTTCTTTCCTTGTGTTCAGTTCTTGTTGATCTCTCCTCCTCTTTCCTCACTGTAAACTGCATTTCATAAGACAATAACTTGCCAAACAGTGTAGGTGGAGGAATTTCTCCCAACTTAGCCATTTCTCTAATGGCACAAATCTTTGTGTCCCAATCTTTAGTTAGGGACCTTAGAAACTTGTCATTTAGTTCATAATTGCTGAACTCTCTTCCATAAGACATGAGTTCATTCACTATTCTGTAGAACTTCTTATAACACTCAGTTATGCTATCACCCTTTCCTTGTCTAAAACTTTCATACTCCTAATTTAGCAAGGATTTTCTATCTTGTCTAACTTCTTCAGAACCATCCATATACACAATAAGTGTGTCCCACATCTCTTTGGCTGTCTTACAGTGTATAAGATTCTGAAATGTTGCATCATCTATGACACTCACTATAATGTTTTGTGCCCTCTTGTCCATGGTGGCTAGGACAATCTCATCCTTAGTCATTTCAGAGAAATCCTTTGGAGTTCTCTGATTTGCATCTAGAATTGATATCTTCATGGGCACATATGACCCCTCTTTTACTGTGATGTAGATCCTAGGGTCTGAGGCTTCCATAAACAGCCTTACCCTTTCCTTCTAGATCCCAAAGATCTCTTTCCTGCATATGGGCAATTTCATGGAACCCAATTCCTTGTGATTTTCAGAGAAACCCATGGTTCTTGATTTTCTTGAATCTGTAATTTACCTTACACTGAATCTGCCAATCAGGATCTCCTTAGACTGTTAGTCCTTTTTGAGGAACCTCCCTCTGATACCACTTGAAAGATATAGTACCTAAACACCTAGAGGGGGGGGGGGTGAATAGGTGACCAATTTCTTTTTAAACTTTAATGACAGCAATCAGTTAATATCACATAATTTTAACTACTTTTGCACAGCAATCACACAGCATACACAGCAAAGTACATCACAGCACAGCAGACACAGAGTTTTATAGTGGTTTCCCAAGATTTGGGTACATCCACTTTCCCCCTTCGCCTATCTAGCAGTGTACTAGATTCGGCCAAACTTCTCCACTATCTCAGAACCCAAACTGGTTGCTACACCTCAGGTCCAAGGCCCTATAACTCAGCTTTTCCACAAAGCCTACACTCAGCCACAAAGGCCTACACTCAGCCAACAAGGCCTACACTCAGCCACAAAAGGCCTACACTCAGAGATTCCAATCTCCTACACTCAGGCTCTCAAGCCCTACCCTCAGCCTTTATAATTACAGGCTTACAATCACTCAGATCCAAAGGATCCTACAAGATAAAAATGATTTTACAAATAATAACTCAGCAACCCAAAAACAAAAGAGGGGAGTTGAGAGTTTCTTGATGAGTTCTTGGAAGAACTCAGCTGGATTCAATCTGACTTAGCTTTCTTCAAAGATTCTTGAAAGTAGAACTCAATTAGATTGTCTCCTTCTGCAGTTGATCCTTGACCTCTACTTCTTAAGATCCAGAATATATCTGAACCCTTCTTCTCAGCCTAGTTCCAATGGCTGATTTCTTGGATGGAGCCCTCTCTCTCCAACTTCTTAGATCTGCACTTGGACTGCAAGATCTTCTTGTCTTGATACTTGATCAATAACTCTGTGAACCACTTGTTGAATTACTTCAACTACTACTTCAAAAACAACAACAACAACAACAACTGTAGACTGTATGAGCCTATTTATAGGCCTTCTTCATGGTAACCGGCTGGTCCGGTCCATAACTGAATTCTGACATCTCTGACAGGTGCTGTAGACCGGCTGGAACGGCAGCTGTCAAGTCATCCAGTCAATTCTTGAAAGTTCTCTAACTGTCTGAAAGTTTCGAGACTTTCTGTCTTTAAGTGTCGACACTTATAGACCAAGTGTCGACACAAGTTGTGTAAGTGTCGACACAAGTCTACAAGGTGTCGACACAACTCCTTGTGTTGTAGATTCTATGTCTCGATACAGTTTCTTCTGCATGTGTCGACACTGAAATTGAGTGTCGACACAAGTACTTGATCTTCTATCTTTTGCTGAATTCTTCTAAGTGTCGACACATCTCCTTTGTGTCGACACAACTTCTTTTGTTGAATCTGTTAAGTGTCGACACTGCTTCGTGGTGTCGACACATAGTCTTCAATGTTGATACTTGATGAGTGTCGACACAGCTCCTGTGTCGACACTTGATTCTTCTGTTGAGACTTCAGCTGAGTGTCGACACATTCCTTAGTGTCGACACTTGTACTTAGAATATTTTGTTGATCTTTCTGTTCTTTGCTAAGTGTCGACACAGCTCCATGTGTCGACACTTTCTTCAAGTGTTGAGTCTTCAGCTGAGTGTCGACACATACTGTCTTGTGTCGACACTTTCTTTAAGTGCTGACTCTTCTGTTGAGTGTCGACACATTATTCTGAGTGTCGACACTTATACTTAGTCTCTGCTGACTTTTGCTGAGTGTCGACACAGCTCCAAGTGTCGACACTTTCTGGTGTAGACACAGCTTCACTGGGTGTCGACACTGCTGTTAAGTGTCGACACTGCTTTACTGTACTTTCTTCATTGAGTGTCGACACAGCTCCTTGTGTCGACACTTTGTGTCTGGTGTCGACTCTGCATTCCAGGTGTCGACACAATGACTCCAAGTGTCGACACTGCTTGTCTGGGTGTCGACACAAGTCTTCTTAAGTGTCGACACTTTCCCTCTGGGTGTCGACACATGGACTTAGAAATTTTTGCTTCAGTCCTGCAAATACTTAACCTGCATAAGTAACTCAAAAACACATCAAATACATTTTGATGTATATCATTGAGTTTGGTGAGGCTTCTTCAAATCAGGTACATTTAAACCAATGTACCCAACATAAACACCAAAGTTTACAATATTATAAAATCAAGTAAATTTAATCTAAGGCAGCTCTAGCTCCTTGATGACAATTCGTTTGCCTGATTGGACCTTGGCTTGTATAGGAACATCAGTGTCATCAGCTGGCTTCTTGTGCTTTAGATCTTTCTTCTTAAGCTCTTCAGCCCTTATTCTTTGTCCTTCAAAGTAATAAAAGGGCTTAGGGAAATATTTGCTAGGCTCCTGAGCATTAGGAGGTAGCTTCCCAAGTTTTGCCTTTCTTTTATATTGAACAATAACTTCTTGCCTGGCTTCATGCTTTTGCCATTTTTGTGCAGAGTACCATTTACCCCTATCATGGGTTTTATCCTTTACAGCCTTCCAAGCAGTGAGTATAATGTTCCTGGAGGTTGGACTCCACTGCTCAAAATCAGGCTTCAATTCTGTCTGTTCTCTGAATCTCTTCTTAGACAATAGAGTTTCTTGCTCTTTGTTCAGAACTTCCTCTAGAACTGGCATGTCTACTTTCTCAAGGATAATATTTTTATTACCCTCTGGAGGACTGTACATAGACTGTACTTCTTGATGTATCATCTCAAAATCTGCTGGAGGATAAATTACTTGAGCAACTTCAGCTTGTTCACCTCCAAAATAAGCAGGATGTATTCCAGAATTAGCCACATTATCATCATCACAGAGGGGTGGATATCCAAGTGTGGCTCTGATGCTATTGGAAATCCATTTAGCATGATCAGATCCAGCTTTGACTAATACTCTCTCCTCCTTTATGACTTCTCTGGCCACATGATCTCTAAGGTCATCTTTTTGAAATCTAATTTGTTCATCCAGAAAATTTACACCATCTTTATAGAAAGATTTTAACTTCAGCAGCTGTGCAAAAATGGTCTTTTGAGATTGCTCAATAGCTGTTTTGACAGCAGCTGGGCCTTCTTGTAATTCCTTGTCAAACTTTGCCTTGGCTTTAGCCTTTTCCTCAGTCTGGGCAGTAGCAAGATTCTTCATTTCTGTAACAATCACATTATGTGATTCTGTCAAATTATCATTCATTCTAATCTGATTTTCTAAGACATAGCCTTGCTTCACTGCTATATCATCCACTTTAGTCTTGATTTTCTCTTGATGTATTGCAAGGAAAACCACAGCATTTCCACCCTTGTGGAAACAATCAGTCATTTCTTTCTTATTTTGATTCACCTCAAATCTTATAGATTTAATGTCTTGAGCCAAGGAGAATTGTAAATCTTTGTGGGTCTCATCCATTTATTTCTCCATTACAATCCTTTGCTCATCTAGCTTTACTTGCAGTGATATTAATAAGGAGCTGTAATCAGCTGTTGGGGCAGATTGTGGAGCAGCTATTTGTAATGCCTTCTTGTAGCTTTGGCTTCTCCTTTTGAAGACCATTAGCTTCCTCTTCTTAGCTCTTGTAGCTTCTTCATCCTCAGATGATGAGGAACTAGCAATATCAACTCTATCTTTAGGACTAGGAGGCAATACCTGTGCAGTCCTAGGTTGCTCCCCCTGAGTCCTTTGCTCCTCCTCAATTCTTATCTGCTCCTCCTCAACATCTGCTTTCTCCCCCTCAAAATCAGCATGCTCCCCCTCGATATTAGCTTGCACTAAATCAGGAAACAGCTCTTCTAAGGTAAAATCTTGTTGAGTAGGCACTGGAGATTCTCTTATCTTTGGAGCATCAACAACTGCTGATGTATCCTCCATGATTACATCTTGAACTTGACTGTGTTGTTATGTTGGCTGGTCAACATCATTCAAAAATTCAGTTAGTGTCTCATCCTTATCATTAAGAGTTGTTTGATTAACCTCATGTATTACCTCAAGTATAGTTTGTGTTGCAATATCACTCTCCAAGTGTATTGGTTCTTATTCAATATGAGGCTCCCCCTGCACTTGTGCATCATCTGTCGAGTCTTGTGCATGAATTTCTTGTGCTGAAGATTTCTCAGGAACCTCTTGCCTTTCCTCATCAGGCATGTCCTTAGTTAGGACCCTATCCCATCTTGAGATAATCCTTATGTCCATTCTCCTCATATGATTAATTTTTGAACCAGCAGCTTGTTCCAAAACTTCAGGTATTGTTCCAACTAAACACAAGCTCACAATCCTTCCCAGATTTGGCTTCTTAATGCTTTCCTTAATCTTCTCAAATATTACTGCTGACCAATCAGTGTTTAGTCTATAGATAATTCTGGTCATTAAACTGAACATATGGGCTGATATCCTATCATGCCCCCTGGCTTACACAGAATCACTTTACCTACAACTTCAAACAAGAACTTTCCTTGCATATTCATGTCTTTCCTGTTTAGAGCTGAGCCAATCTTCATGGTGGAATCCAGTCCACACCATTGAAGTGTTTCCCTTAGCTGAGAAGCAGGTACATCTTCTTCCTCTTGTGCTCTTGGCAGGTGAAGAACTTTCCTTAAACTCTTCTGGGTGATTTTTACCTTTACACCATGAACTGTCGATCTAATTTTGAGTCTAGTTTGATCTACGGTAGCAGCGCCAAAGAATTCTAGTATTTCCTTCTTCCAAATCTTTGTTGATTCAGAAACTAGAAACTCCAACCCATTCTCAGCAATTAGGGTTACAACAACTTTAATTTCAGGATCCGCATGGTCAAAGGCGTTGCGTACCAGCTCATATCCTTCATTGACATTGTCTTCAAGCTTGTGCGACATTAGGGTTGAGAGAAATCTTGAATTTATATGAGAGAATATGTCGACACAAAGTCTTGGTCTCGAAACTATGGAGAGCGTGTCGACAGACAATGTTGTTGACCTATTTATACCTTTCTAAAAACGAAGGTGAAAAGACACATCATAATCCTCTTAATGTTTCGACACTGTTGAAAAGTGTCGACACAGACTTCTAATGTCTCGACATAAGTGTTGACTTCTATGTGTCGACACTTATACATTTGCGCTCGACGATTAGTCGATACTCCACTCGACGAAATTTGTGTTGAACCTGAGTGTCGACACCACTTCTGGATGTGTAGACATCTACTCTGGATGTGCCGACACAATTTCTCTGAAGTGTCGACACCAATTTTCTAGATGTGTCGACATCATTTCCCTGGAATGTCGACACCACTTCTATGTGTCGACACAGACAACTCCGTCGACACAATTTTACTTAGCCAATTTTGTTAAACTTATCTATGTTCAAAATTTCTAATTCAATTTTAAACTTATTGAATTTAGTTTCATCTAGAGGCTTAGTGAACATATGTGCAATTTGATAATCTGTTTTAACAAATTCTAATGAGATGTCCTCTTTCTCTACATGTTCTCTAAGAAAATGGTATCTAATCTCTATATGCTTAGTCCTACTATGTGAAATAGGATTATTAGCAATAGAAATTGCACTTGTAGAATCACAAAACAAAGGTGTTCTACTTACCTGAATACCATAGTCTTCTAGCTGGTGCTGAATCCACAATAGCTGTGCACAGCAACTTCCTGCTGCCACATATTCAGACTCAGATGTGGAAATTGCCACACTAGTGTGCTTCTTACTGCTCCAAGACACCAATCTTCCTCCTAGAAATTGACAGGTGCATGTAGTACTTTTTCTATCTTCTTTGCAACCTGCAAATTCTGCATCTGAATAGCCTGTCAGTAGAAAATCTCCATTCCTAGGGTACCAAAGGCCTAGATTAGGTGTGCCCTTAAGATATCTCAAAATCCTTTTGACTGCAGTAAGATGAGATTCTTTAGGGCATGATTGGTACCTAGCACAGACACATTTAGCATACATGATATCTGGTCTACTAGTAGTCAGATAAAGGAGGGAGACAACTATCCCTCTATATAAAGTTTCATCTACAGCTTTACCTACATCATCATTGCTTAGAGACACACTTGTCCCCATAGGAGTTCTAATGGTAGTGGATGATTCCATACCATACTTCTTTATTAACTCCAGGGTGAACTTAGACTGGGATATGGACAAGCCATCTTCAGTCTGTCTTACTTGAAGACCCAAGAAGAACTTAATTTCCCCCATACTGCTCATTTCAAATTTTCCTTGCATAAGTTTTGCAAACTTTCTACAAAGATTACTTTCAGTAGACCCAAATATTATGTCATCAACATATATTTGGACTAGGATTATCTTTCCTTTGGATTCCCTAAGGAATAGAGTCTTGTCTATTTTTCCCCTTGAGAATTTGTTCTCAAAGAGGAAATTAGACAGGGTTTCATACCAAGCCCTTGGGGCTTGTTTCAACCCATACAAGGCTTTCCTAAGTCTATAGACATAAGAAGGATAGAGTGGACCAACAAAACCTGAGGGCTGCTCCACATATACTTCCTCTTTTAGATTTCCATTTAGGAATGCTGATTTTACATCCATTTGAAATACCTTAAAGCTTTGATATGCTGCATAGGCTAGGAACATCCTAATTGCTTCCAGTCTTGCTACTGGGGCAAATGTTTGATCAAAGTCAATACCCTCTTCCTGCCTGTATCTTTTTGCAACAAGTCTTGCTTTGTTCTTCACAATGATTCCATTCTCATCTAGTTTGTACCTAAAGATCCACTTTGTTCCAATAATGTTGTGGTCTTTTGGTTTAGGAACTAATTTCCAGACCTTGTACCTTCTGAACTGATTCAGCTCCTCTTGCATGACATTAATCCAATGTGGGTCTAGAACAACTTCTTCAAATTTCTTGGGTTCTACTTGTGATAAGAAGCTAGAGCAAAGAACTGTGTTCAGATTCCTGCTCCTTATTTGTACTCCTTATCTTGGATCACCAATTATCTGATTTGTTGGATGATCCTTTAAGTGTCTATTAGCTGGAGGTAATCTATCTTCAGGTTGAACACCCCCAGCCTCTTCATTATGCTGCATCTCTTGGTTTTCATCAGCATCTGGAGAGTCTTGTACTCCCCCTGTACAGCAGCCACCATTTTCCACTTCCTCTTCTATAATGGTAAGCTTGTCCATTCTCTCATTTATACCTGTAGAACTGCAAGCACTACTTGGCAACTCATAGTTAATCAGTCTTGTTTTATCAAAGACAACATGTATAGACTCTTCTACAACTTGAGTAATCAAGTTGTAGACCCTATAAGCCTTACTATTGTTGCTTAATATCCCATCATGAGATTTGACAACAAACTTAGCTAGATAAGACTTGTCATTGTTAAGGGCATAACACTTGCAACCAAAGATCCTAAAATAGGATAAGTTTGGTTTTCTGCCCTTCATAATCTCATAGAGAGTCTTTTTGTGGCTTTTGGTGATAGTAGCTCTATTGATCACATGACATGCAGTGTTTACTGCCTCAGCCCAGAAATATTCTGGGAGAGAAGTGTCACTCAATAGAGTTCTACCAGCCTCAATCAGTGTTTTATTCTTTCTTTCAGCAATACCATTTTGCTGTGGTGTTCTAGGTGAGGAAAATTCTTGAAAAATCCCAAATTCTTCACACAGTCTTATCATACTCTCAGATTAAAATTTAGTGTCATGGTCACTTCTGATTTTGACCACAGTACTGTTCAGCTCATTCTGAATTTGTTTGACAAAACTATATAAAACACTTGGGGTTTCAAATTTTTGTCTCAGAAAGAACACCCATGAATATCTAGAATAGTCATCTACCACCACAAAAGTGTATACCTTCCTACCTAGACTATGAACTGGCATAGGACCAAATAGATCCATATGCAAGAGGTATAGACACCTCACAGAATCCTTGTTTTCAAGGCTATGAAAGGAGGATTTGGTCTGCTTGCCTTTTTGATAAGCTGAGCATATCTCATCATTTATACACTTAACTTGAGTACCATTCCTCCACTAACTCTTTGCTAAAGAGTTGGCCAATAGTCTTGTAGTTAAGATGGTCCAGCCTCTTGTGCCATTTAACACAATGAGAGTCTCTCTCATCAGCTACAAGACAAATAGGATAAACATTGTTCTCACACTCAAAGTTAAGACAGTACACATTTCTTTTTCTATATCCTGTCAATATGACCTTTTGATCACTTGACCTTTTGATATGACATCCATTCTTAATAAATGAAATGTCATATCCTAAATCACTTAACTAACTTATGCTTATAAGGTTGTGTTTCAAACCCTTCACATAGGCCACTTGAGAGATAGTAATCTGGTTATTAGAAATGTTACCAAATCCTTTGATGATTCCTTTTTCAGAACCACCAAAGATTACTTTAGGCCCATTCATGATAGGTGAGTAGTCTTTTATCAATCCCCTTGTTCCAGTCATGTGCCTGGAACATCCACTGTCCAAGTACCATATATGGGCATGACAACTTGGACTCACCTGCAACACAGATTACTTAACCTTAGAACCCAAATAACTTTTGGGTCCTTGGTGCAAGTTAGTCTGAACTTTAACAAATCTGCCTGCAGCTTTTCTGACAGGCAGACTGCTACTCTCCTTGACACTGATATTGTGCCAACAATCTCAGATAAAGTGGCCTACCTTGCCACAACACCAGCACTCAAACTTGTTATACCTTTGTTTAGGTACAACCTTAGCTGAATTGTTTACAACAGGTTTCTTGTTTTGTGCTGGGGCTTTGCCTTTTTTATTGGACTTAGCATCCCATGCAGTTTTCTTAAACCTTAACCCAGCCTTACCCTTTTGAGATACAAACTCATCAATCAAGGGTAATATAGATTTTGGTTTAGAAAAACTAGCTACAATCTTCTTTTCTTTCTGAAGTCTATTCTTCAGACTTTTAATCTGATCATTCTTAAATGTGATAGTACCCATCTGAATAACAGTAATGTTTTTCAGTCTGGCTATCTCATTCAACTTATGATCTAGCAACTTCTCTGAATCAGATGCAGCCATCTTAAGATCTGCAATTTCCTTAGCCAGATTTTTGGCCAGGTTTTTGCTTTTCTTTAGTGCCTGCAACAAGTCCCCATATTCATCTATCAGCTGATGAATATCACCTTCAGACTCAGACCCATCCACATCACTTGATGCAGATGTTGCTGACTCTGACTCAGTACTACAATCAGAATTTCTAAAAAGACATTGTACCTTACTAGGACCAGGCTGATCCTAGCACTTGTCTTCTTCTGACATAGCCATCAGTCCCTTGCACTGATGGTCTTCATGTTCATAGATAGAGTTCAGCACTTGCAGAAACTCTTCTTCTTCATCTGCTGCATATATACCAATGTATGCCTCAGCTTCAGATTATGACTCTAAAGATGATTGGTCTGTCAAGCTCTTCTCCTTCTTAGCAATAAAGGATTTCTCCTTCTTGCTCTTGTGTTGAATCGTCTTTTTATCAGCAGACTCTTTTCTTTTATCTGGACACTCAACCACAATATGTCCAGGCCTATTACAGCAGTAGCAAACTATCTTTGATGTTGTAGATTTGCTTGGCTTAGACCTGCTCCTGTCCTTTGGATGACTTCCTCTTTGATAATAGTCATCCTTAGGCTGAGATGTGGAAGGCTTAGACTTCCACTGCTTCTTCTTCAGGAATCTCTGAAACTGTCTTGTAAATGCTACAAAGTCTTGATCTGAGTCACTGCTGTCTGAACTTTGTTTGTCTGAATTTTCTGAAGCAATTTCAGCAACTATCTTAGGAGGTGATGGAGACATCCTCCTATTCTTCCTAGTGGATTCAACCTTGAAGGCCACTGACTTTTCTCTATGCTCCCTGTGGAAACCACCCGTCACCACACATCTTCCCAAAACCCCGAGGTGATGGTAAGGAGGGACGAGGGTACATGAACACAAAGGATCGCCTGTTGCAGGCGATGTGGGACTAACCCTAACCACAGGACCGCGGGGATATTCCGCCACACAAGGGGGGCCCACCGGGGTCAACACCCAGACCTGGAACGCGATGGGGAAAGCTCAAACATGCGGTCCACAACACACATGTCCTGCTGGCTATATATAATCTCAACACACCCCCGCGCAGGACAACCTCGCTTTGATACCATGTGGAAACCACCCGTCACCACACATCTTCCCAAAACCCCGAGGTGATGGTAAGGGGGATGAGGGTACATGAACACAAAGGATCGCCTGCTGCAGGCGATGTGGGACTAACCCCAACCACAGGACCGCGGGGATATTCCGCCATACAAGGGGGCCCACCGGGGTCAACACCCAGATCTGGAACGCGATGGGGAAAGCCCAAACATGCGGTCCCATACATACATGTCCTGCTGGCTAATATAATCTCAACACTCCCCTTTTGCACTTTTCTCTTCCTCTTTCCTAGCCATCAACTGCATCTCATATGACAACAATTTTCCAAACAAAGTTGGAGGTGAGATATCTGCAAGTTTGGCCACTTCCCTAATGACACAAATCTTAGTGTCCCAATCCTTTGTCAAGTATCTTAGGAATTTATTATTCAGTTCATATGTACTGAATATTCTTCCATAGGACATCAGCTCATTTACTATTCTATAGAACTTTTTATAACACTCAGTTATACTGTCAGACTTTCCTTGTCTGAAACTCTCATATTCCTGGTTCAGCATAGATTTTATATCTTGTCTGACTTCTTCAGAACCCTCCATGTAGACTATCAAAGTATCCCACATTTCCTTGGAGGTCTTGCAGTGAATCAAATTTTGGAAAGTTGCATCATCAATGACACTTACTATGATATTCTGGGCTCTTTTATCCATAGTTGCCAAGATGATCTCATCCTTGGTCATTTCTGAATAATACTTGGGAATTCTTTGGTTTGCATCTAGAACTGAAATCTTCATTGGGATATAAGGACCTTCCTTTACTGTAATGTAGATCCTTGGATCAGAAGCCTCCATAAACAGCCTGACCCTTTCTTTCCATATGCCAAATATCTCCTTTCTGCATATGGGTAATTTCATAGAACCTAGTTCCTTATGATTTTCTCCTGAACCCATTTTCTTGATCTTGAATCTGCCTTAAGGATCTAACTCAGACTGTTAAGTCCTTCTTTGAGGAACCTCCCTCTGATACCACTTGAAAGAATTAATGTCTAACTACTTAGAGGGAGGGGGGTGAATAGGTGTAATTCCTTTTTCTTTTTAAGGCAAAAAATCTGTTTAGTTAAATAACAAGAAACTGCAAATTTCTACAGCTAACACAGCACATCATTCACAGCACATTCAATCACAGAGTGCACATAGTTTTTATAGTGGTTCCCCAAGGTCTGGGTACATCCACTTTCCCCCTTCTCCTACTAGCAGTGTACTAGATTCGGCCCCAACTTCTGCCCTTCAGCTCAGATCATCAGATCTTACAACTCAAGACCCAAACAAGGCTCCTACAAACCTCAGGCAATCTGCCCTACCTCAGCCTACACAAGGCCTACAACTCAGAGATACAAT